>JAPDSC010139391.1:0-18224 GCA_026290005.1 Latrodectus geometricus
AGCTTTATTATACCATCGGAAAAAAAAGTTCTTGCATTTTTATATGCTTTAAATGCAGCTTATGGTGATCCAGTTTTTTGGAAACATTTTTCCATATCACCTATTTGTCAAGAAGTACACAGAAAATTTTCCACAATAAGTTACCATAAATCTTTTCGAACCATCCATCAAAAAATAATTGGACTTAAAATTTTAAAAGCAAGTGTCCTTTTTTTGAAGGAGCATAACGTGAATATTTATGAGAAAGAACCCTTTTCATAAATATACGTCTTGAAGTAAAAAATTAGAAAGCTCACACCTATGAAAAGGAAAAAAAACACTTTCTCCTTATTATTCATTTAGGCATTGTTTATTTTCCTACAAGATTACACATTTGCTTTTTAATAAAATAATATTATAAAAATATTCCCTAGAATATTAGGAAATTTTCATTTTATGTTTGTATATTTAAATTCAATACATATATATAATTATATAATGAAAAAATATTATATATAAATATATATATATATATATATATATGATTGTTAAGATTAAATTCATTACAAGCAATGATGTTATTAATGCAGTTTGGAAGTATATGATATAAGATTGATGTGATGAAGTTTTTATTAAATTTATTATAAAACTTTGCTATAAATAAGCTCTATTATTCTAAAACATAATCAAATTTCATCAAGTAAATAAAAAATATTATTTTCAACACCAAAGGAAATTCTGTAACAGGTCATTCAGAACTTAAAAATGTAAAATATTTTATGAAAAAAGTATTAAAAAAAATTAAAAAATGTTACAAAATTTAATACTACATTATATAAAGAGGCCGAATGAAAGTGGTATACGTTTAATAAAACAATCGAAATATTTGGCCAAACGTACAAATCTTTTTAAATGTTTTTTTGTGTCATGTGTGCAAATTAAATATACACTAACTGTTCAAAATAGTATTTTCCTAGGGTAAATTCAAAATTGGACAAAAAAATTTTATGAAATCGAAAATAAAATCCCTTTTCTTTAATGATATTTTTAACATTTTGATACTTTGTAATATATTGATACTTTATAATATAACATTTTGATACTTTGTAATATATTGATACTTTATAATATAACATTTTGATACTTTATAATTTTCTTATGAACTTATAGACAGTATTATTTTTATCCAACATTTATTTTCAATCAAAATTCCCCCAAAAAAAAAGATTTTCAATTTAAACTAACATTTTGCATTTCAAAATATTTTTCTGTTATTTTAACATAAAATAAACACATTTGAAAAATTCGTTGAAAACAAAATTTTATCTAATACCTCAGTATGATTGCCTTCCCCTTTTTTGAAGTTCAAACGACGCTGCTTTGGAAAATGAACAGAAAAAAAATATTTATATAATACAGCTGTTGATATAGGTCAGGACTTGCATTATCAAGTAAGTTTTGATGAAAAAATCAATATTTTTTTTAAAGAAATCATTCGTTTCCGAGAAAAATAAATAAAAATAGAAGGTTACGCCTGAACTCAGGGAAATAAAGCGCAGTTTTCATCATCTCCTGGGACATTAACATTCACGCAGATCTGTTGTTAAAATAGATCGTGACCATATTTTAAGTTTAGTGCTGGAATTTATTAACCATAACCGTAAGCCACCATTTCATTTTAGATGTAGTCATGGTAAATTTTGCAGTCGTAGTATAAAATTATTAATTCCTTTAACAATAAGTTTTTTAGATTACAATTTGTGTTCTTGTGAATTATTTTTGCTTTTATAATTGTATAAATATTATACTAAGCTGCTTTTGTAAGTAATCTGCTTAGATACCTTTTTTTTTTAGTCATTCATATTTAGTACAATATCCGTATTTGAAGTCTTGGATATTTAATGTAGAACGTTTTATATAATATTTTGACATCTTATAAACACAAGAAAAACGTTTAATGCAAAACTCATATATATATTAAAGCATTAAATTGACATGAAACCAAAGATGAAATTTCTGAGCTACTATACTGTTTTTAATTTCTACTCTATTAAATGTAATATTTTTAAGAAAAAAAACTATTACTATTTCATAAAATCTTACATTTGTTTAATATCAGTAAGCTTATATTCGTAAGTATGAAGTTAATTTTAATGAAAGTGTATGAAACCAAAAGAAACTGAAATCGAATTGTACGTATATAAGAATTGAAGCATACAAGTAATATAGAACAAATAAAAAAATATTTATTAGCTTTATTAAGTTTAATGATAGGTTTGGAACTCTTTTTTGTGATTAAATTTTTTCAGTGATTGAAATATAGTAGTTTAAGTGTTCATCGGTAAATCTGTTTTTAACATCAATGAATTTCATATTGGAATAGGAAATCTGACACAGATATGTAAAGTTGAATATTGGCTTCGTGGACCAATATTGCTCATATTTCTTTAGAGAGAATCAGTAATTTCAAATTTGAAGAAAGTGATTTTAAACTTTTTCAAATCACAATCACCTTTAACTCTATTACAACTTTGTTTACTTGAAAATCAAAAAGCTCCATGATACAAGTAAAGAACTCTTCAGCTTCAGTTTCCATTAAAGAGGACTTGACAAACTGCATTACTAAGTATTTTTTTGTAGTCTTGGAGACATTTGTTGAATTTAGTTCTATAAATTGAAATAATATAAATTGTTTTTTGGCGTAAAAGGGCTTTAAATTCTTGCTTGTTACTGTCACACCAGCATGTTTCCCAGTACCTAGCTGTGAGTGTTACATTACCAGTCAGATGGAGGCAGATAGATGAGAGTCTTCGTAATTTAGAAGCCGGGATCAAGCAACAGATACTTGAACTGCCACCTCAAAAGGTTTCATTTCACTTGGAGGACATTGCGACCACGACATATTTAATGTGTCCCAGCTGCCTTTAGTGAACACGACAAATCTTCGGTTAAGCCGGGATTCGAAATCACTATCCTTCTGGTGATAACCCCTTAAAGCCTTATCAGTATATTAATGAGATACATAAAAATAGACCCTCAAGCTATTAGTTGCTCGAAATGGATGGTTCAGCTACCATTAACATAAAGTGGTTTTCCAGGATTAATGGTTTGGCTATCACTGACCTAAAATAATCCTCAACAATTGATGGTTTGGTGATTGATGTTTTGGCTATCACTAACATAAAGCTGTTCCTTAGAGACTGATAGTTTGGCTATCACTAACAAAAAGTGGTCTTCAAGGATTAATGGTTTGGCTATCACTGACCTAAAATGATCCTAAGGAATTGATAGTTTGGTGATTGATGTTTTGGCTATCACTGACATAAAGCTGTTCCTTAAAGATTGATAGTTAGGCTATCACTAACATAAAATGGTCTTCAAGAATTGAAAACTAAATATTGTGCAGCTTCAGGCAGACATTGCTATTTTTAATAATAAAAATCTAACAACAGTGAAAGCTTACAAAATCATGTTCAGTTCTGCTGCCATGCATAGCAATGCATATTCAAATATGTTTTTGTTGTTGTTACTTATGACACTTAGCGAAAACAAGTCCACTAGTCAAGAACTGAGCGAATGAAATCAGAAAGAGCGTCTTCAATTTTTGAACAGAGCAAAGCACTCCCATACGAAGGTGAAAGTACGACTTTGGCTCCTAGATGGCAACACCATCTGGATCTTCCAACTTAGAGATTGAAGCCAGAGAAGATCCATGATCTGGTTCCAAACATCATTAGAGATATTAATTTGGAATGGGAACATAGAGGACATTGCCAACATGACATATTTTACGTGCCCCATTCGCCATTAGTGAACACAACGGATCTTCGGCTAAGCCAGCATTCGAACTCACAACCTTCCGATAACGAGAACGACGTCCTAACCAATCAGGCAATCTCTGCCATTGACTCAAATATACAATACGATAGTAAAGATATTTGTTGGTACAAATAATAATGTTGTCTGTTAGTCATGAATTAGCTCTTAGCTAATTCATAACTAACAGATTATTTATTTTATTTATAATGTTTCAGTAATATTTTTAATGTTAAGATATATTAGGTTGGGGGAAAAGAAATCCATTATTTTTACGTGAACTTTATGTAACTTCTTTTGGATTCGCTTTGTAAAAAGGTTTAAAACAGCTTTCATGTAGATTTTTAGGTCTTGCGTGTTACGACTGCTGACATGCGGTTAACTTCGATTATTTTTGATATTTTATAGACATTTTCGATGATGCTGTATCCACATGCGAAGTGCATGTCTAACATCAAAAATACCCGAACGGAATCGATGAAACAAAAATTGTACGTAACTGGTTGTTACAGTCTTATATAGGACGATAAACACCTTTCGCAATTTTAGCCACCCGGCTATCTTTTTCGCCGTTACAAGAGAAAAACGAAAATGTATCGAATTTTCTGTTTGTTGTCTTCCATTTTTAAAACCTTGCACTCGTAACTGAATTAATGAAACAAAAAAACGCAAGAGGATATTTTAGTGTCAAATGTCACCTTTCCAACGAGCATAAATCTGAAATTGTTTGATAGATACCTCACGAGATATCGATCACTACAGACATCTACCGAAAAAATAATGGATTACTTTTTCCCCAAACTAATATTATAAATATTTCTTAACATTATGAATATTGCTGAAACATTATAAATAAAATAAAAAGACTAATATGAAATGATTTTTATATATAGACTTCATAAATTTATAATGAATTCGAAATGAAATTTTTTAAGAAAAAAAATGGATATACCTGCTAATTTTAATTTTCAAGGTAAAATGTAACTGAATTTTTACAACAAATTTCATTTATTGTATCATGCAAATAAAATGTTAACCTAAAATTATTGAATTTACAAAATATATTATTTTTTTTCACAAAATGTATTCTAGACTGAAAAAAGAAAAAAATAATTAATAAACATTTTTTGATTCGGAGAAATAGACTTTTATATTTCCATTAATGCAATGCAATTTAAATTTTATGTGTAATAATAGAGGCAAAATATATATCACCTTTTCTCAACAAAACGAAACTCCACGGGGATGTATTGAATAAAATCCTTGAAATACACTTTTCAAGTTAAAAAAAAAAAAAAGATAAAAACAAATATGTAGAGACAAATAAAAAAGTTTTTTTTTTTGTCTACAAAAATCTGAGTTCAATTTAAATTTTATGTGAAATAATAGTTAAAAGTATTGTTTTTATAGGAATGAAAAATTTTTACTACAATTTCAGAGAACATGCTAGATTATTCAAAAAAAGATTGAAGATGTTGCGTGTTTATTTCTTAAATGAAGTAGCGAAACTTTGATAGAAAAAGGACTCAAAAAAGAATTTTATTCTACAAAACAATGAATCGCGTGAAAAGAATTCCATTCCACTATTTTTATTTATTTTTTTTCTAGTTTGTCCAAATCGTCTTTGTTTCTATTAGCGACAATTTAAAAATATTTTTCTTTTTTTTTTGTGAATTTTTATACTTTTCCTGAGGCACTGAAGTTGAAAGCTTGAAATTGAGAAAGAAAGTAATTATTGCAAAATTCTGAGTCCAAAATATTTAAAAAAATCACAACTGTTATTTATTTGAATAAAATTTTAAATTAACTTGATTTTTTCAAAGTATGTATAGGAAGTAGAAAATCGAGCAAATCGACATATTTAAATATAATTTTTGGAGGTCCTAAATTCCCATAAAATGCATATTAACTCAATATTTTTAAGATATTTAATGAAAATAATATCTTTTCACTTTCTAATGTTCCTATTTGTTATCATTTTCAAGCAAATCAAACCAATTTAGATATATTTTTTTCAATTTCCAATTTTATATAACAAAATTCATATGAACTCATTTTTAAATTTAAGATATTTGAACTGAAAAATATTATTTTTTCATTTTCTCATATTCATTTGTTATCATTTTAAAATGTATAAAAGTTTTTTACTTAATTTTTTCCAAACGATTTATGAAAAGTATGAAATCAAGCAAATTTATATACAATTTTTCCAATTTCTTAATTTTCTGTAACAAAATTTATATGAAATCAATATTTTTAAAAATTAAGATATTTGAACTGAAAACTAATATTTTTACATTTTCTTATATTCATTTGTTATCCTTTTGCAATGTATAAAAATTTTTTTACTTAATTTTTTTTAAAATATCTTTAAAAAGTAGGAAATTAAGCAAATTTATGTGTTTTTTCAATTTCTAATTTTCTATAGCAAAATTCATGTAAACTTAATATTTTTAAGTTTAAGATATTTGAATATTTAAATTTTCTTATATTCATTTGTTATAATTTAGCAGTGTATGAAATTTTTTTAAGATTAATTTGGATTTGTCAAATTAACAAACGTAAGGTACCTGGTTGTTGATCTTTTATTGGTTTTTGGATGGAGCCCTCTGTTTGCAAGTCACAAAATTGATATTTTAATCCACCTGAAATGTGAAACTGCTTGTTTTGGGATATTATGGTTCTGTCTGTATTTCCGTCCAACTATGTGGTTAAAGATAGCTTATGGTAACTGTTATTATGCTCATAACTTTAACAAATGTTCAAGTAACAAAGTAGATTTTTCACCCTTCAAAATTTCTTCCTCAAACCAACACTACTATTCTAAAAAGATATTAGGCGTAGCAAAAGTAATTAATTAAGTTTTTACAATAATGCAAATCAATCATTAGTATTAACCCTTCTTTGCATAATGGTGGAAATTTCCATCATAACCTATAATGCCCAAAAATTATATAAAAGAACAAATTCACTTTAAGTTGATCGTGTTTGGATACCTTTTTAATGTCCTTTGCATAAAAAGAAACATAGCTGTCAAAAATAAACAAGTGTCATTATCAATGCTTAAAGTTGTCTCATTCCGCTGTTTGTTGTAGTTGCAATAAACGTATGATTTCGTTTATAATTTTGTTTTATTATATCAGAGTTTCTATTGCTAAAAAATTGAAAATGAGTGGAAGAAAGGTTTGTAACACGTGTTTCTGTTATTTTCCTCTTTTATTTCTATTTAGTACTAAGCTAATGATCTAACTTTGGAGGATGATGGAAATTTTTAGCAAATTTTTTTATGCTAAATTTATACTATAAATATATACTAAGATTTTTTTAACCATTTTTCCTTTAATTTTGAACATGAATTATATCAACTTGATTTATTTCACCAATAAAGAAAAAATCATGCAAAGAAGGGTTAAAATAAGTTACCAATATCTGATTTTTCTTAGTCAAACTCTTTTCTAAAACATGCACTGAAATGTTTAATATTTAAAAACTATTTCATGAAACAAAGTAACTTTTTTTCAATAATCACTTAAAATAAGCATCGAAATTCTTTCCTTTTCTCAGTGATTTATTAAAAATTATCACAAACATTTAAAAACTTCGTGAAACTTCTTTTTCTTATTTGTAAAGAGAATTATCAGAGAATTTATTTTCTGCAAAAAGAAATTGTAGCTTCCAGGCTGAATTTTTGTAAAGGTATATGCATAACTTTACGCAGAAAGCCTTACTTTAATGAAAACCAAAACACCAGTCTTTCAAAAAGTATCTTGATATAGCAGATTCAGATATAAATTCGCCCCAGGGGCACGAAAGCAGAAGTTCAAAGACAACTTTACTTTTATTTTTCAAACAAAATATTTGCCTCATAAAGAAAAAAGATAAAAGTATAGAAATTCTGTAAAAATATTTTGGAATGAAACGAAATGGTCTCTTGTAAAAATGTCGTATGGGGAAATATAAAGTTTTGCTGTAAAAGGTAACACATGAGAAATAATTCCTTACATTTTGAGCAAATAAATTTATAAAATTCTAATCGAAAATCATTTATAGTAAATGTATATCCAGTAATCAAAATTGATTTTTTTTTTACTTTAGCAATAAAATAATTTTCAAAATTATGAATTGAAAATTGTTTAATGTAAAATAATTGATTCTAGAGAATTATATACTTTCTTTTACTCATTTTCCAAAATAAACTTATTAAAATGGAATATACATATAAATTTATCAAAATATGATATATTTATCAAAATATGATATACATAATAAGTAGATTATGTAAGGTAAAAAAATCTGCAATTGCTGGAATAGATGATCATTTCAGACTCTATCCATTCCAAACATGTATTTTACCTTTTAATTCCAAAATAAGCTTATTATTTCCTAATTTTCCAAAATAAGCTTATTAAAATGGAATATGTATATAAATTTATCAAAATATGATATAGTTCAAGTAGATTATGTTGGTTAAAAAAATTTGCCATAGCTGGTATAAATGATCATTTCAGAGTCTATCCCACTCCAAACATGTATTTTGTCATTTAGTTGCTATTTAGAATTCAGGAATTTTCAGATTGATGGATGATTCTGTTATCATTTTGTGATTATTTTGCGTAAATTCTTTAAAACTAGACTTGTTCAAAAAAGTTTTATGCTTAAAAACAAATTTTTTAAGACTGCAATTACATGATAACAATGTTTTTAAAACCATAATAATAAAGTTAATTAATGGTTACACTATGATGATTTTATAATTGTTGCCAGCATTTCTCTGGACCGCAAACACATCTAATTAAAAAAACCATGTTCTCTTGGATTAGATGGTGCAGAATTTGGCCCTAAATCCTTGCCTAAACATTGTTAAACAATCGAAGATACGTGTTAATTTTTTTTCTGTCTGTATACATATTTGTCAGGATACATACTTCGGTATTAAACTAGTATTTTCCTTGTGACACGTCAATAGGACCAATTATCAATGAAATTCCAACTAGAAAGTAAAAAAATGGCGTATGTTCATATATTTTGCGTTAGCCGTATGATTGTAAGCTAAGTGTTGTCAAATATTTTGTAAATTGGCTCACCATAGTCCTGTAGTAAAATAATTCAAAAGAACCTATTGTGAGTTTTTATGAATATAAAGTCCAAGATTTAATTCCAGTAAGGAGTTTTGAATTTTTGTAGTAAGAAAATATGGCCCTCAATCTATGAAAAATTTCTTCAGGTGACAATATTCTCTCGACATCTTTCAGCTATAAGACTATTTACTAAATGGCGTCTTATACTCTGATTTAGTTGGATATCAAACTACATCATCAATCAACATTTGAGTTTTATCGTCAAAAATTAAAATCATATGTGAGCATCTTCATTTCTACATTGCCGTCCACCCTCTTTAGTGGTCAACATGAGTGACTGCGGATAGGAAGGTCCTGGATTCGAATCCCGGATTGGACATTTTCTCTTTCTTTCTCTCCTGTCTTTGTCCTTTCATTTTATGAATAGAGTGTGAATTCATAAAAGGAAAGGACAAAGAAGAAGAGAAAAGAAATAAACCTACCCTATAAACGGGTACCTATGGCATGTGTCTACTAAAGAAGTCGGACTCCACACCAAATTACGTTTCAGTTAAAAAAGTGGAACAGCGCACCTGATACTGCCGGCCTGCCTGGCACTCGATGAAATAAATCATTTCTTCATTGGAAAGATATTAAATCTTGCTATTATTTAAGTACATAAACCTTCTCAGTGTGGAGATTTTTGATAGGATTAAAATTCTCCTTCTATTCTTGCTTAAGCCATTCACTGGAAATAGTTTTTGCTGCCTTATTAGAGATGTATCTAAATTCCAAGTGAGTCAGTAAGAAAGTATATGGTTACTGTTTTATGTAGTATTCCTCGGTGGGGATGTTTTTTTAATTGTAATCGACTTCAAACCATCGGGATACTCATAGCTGTCGCACGAAACCAAAAAGCATCTTTTTATATTTTTCCGGCTGGCAACGCTTTTACTGTTAAAAAGTTTTATGTATGATGTTAATCAGTCATGATTAAAAGTATCTTTGATTAATGACGTACGTTTAGATAAGTAAATGTTAATTTTTAATCAAAATGCCTGTATATTATGTTCAAAAATAAGGCTCTCGTTGCTATTTAGCAATATTATTTCATTGGAAAAATGGAACATATCAGTTTATATTCGAAATTGAAATGTCGTTGTCATATTAATACCAATAAAAATATACTGTTTAAAAAACGTTGAATCCAAAACATATAATCTTTAAGAAATGCTAAATACTGAACATAACTATCTTCAATACCTCTATTTCAGTACAAAATGTATACAAATATTTAATATTTTAATTCGAAAATATATTTGTAAAAGTTTGAGGTGACTCAATTTGGAGATTTCAAGAAGGTAATATAAGGCATCAATTTGATATTGCCCATCAAATATTGATAAGTAAATCTAGGCACGTTGATAAAATTAATTTCCTTTTAAACAATAAAATTTTTACTGTGATCTACGTTTTATTATAACTCATATATGAATCTATATTTTTATAAGACTTAATATATAATTTTAATTTCTATAGATTCTATATAAATTATAATTTTTTTCTATAAAATAATTATAATTATTTTATAGAAAATAATTATAATTAAATAATTATAATTATAAAATAATTATAAAATAATTAAATGTGATTATAATTATAATTAATAATTAATGAAAATAAAATAATTATAATTATTTTATAGAAAATAATTATAATTATAATTTTAATAAAAAATAACTATAATTTTAATTTCTATAGATTCTATACTCTAGTGTGTTAAATAAATTTCTTACATGATATTTATATAATTTTTAAATCTCCAAGTATTGAAAACATTTTTCCCAAACTTTGCATTGTTCTTTAATAACAAGTAGTCCAGAGAATAAAAACGATAGGACAATCATCCACTCGATCAAACTAGGATCATCAATTTTCAAGCGTGCAAGAAGAGGCAAAAAATTTTCCACGACTTTTTCCACAATCGGTGTAAATAATAATTTTGACAGCTTGCGATGTTTTTCGTAAACTATTATTCGGCAGGGATCAATTTATATTCTGACACGCTATGGTGTTCTTGACAGTCTTGCTAACTGATTAAATGTCCTCCGTAACCACGTGTGACCAAACATAAACATATCGGTTGTCAAGAAGTGATGGATTATGATCGAGATTGCTGTTTTTTTTCCTACGTGTATTTTATTTTGGTCATTCATCCACTAAAAAATATATTAATTCAGTTGGGATTAAGTAAAAAAATTTTTCCTTTCGTTGTTAGCAGTGTCATTTTGTGAACGTAAATTTCTACTTTACATAGTAGAGAAAAATTATATTTTTTATTTTGATATGATTATATTTTAATTTTTTACTTCATCCATTTTTGGTTGTTTGTTTCTGCTTACCAAATTTGCTAAATACTATCAGTTTCCTTACAATTTTCGAATTCCCTACGAAAGATTACATCAGAGAAGCCTACTTAGCAAGGTCGACATGTGATACAGTACTTAGTGCCTTCTCCAATTTTCATATAACTCTTGTAGAGGCACATAAGACCCTATGAGAACTTTTAACAGTGCCTAGTTACTAGATAAGCCTAGATAGCAAGGTCGACACGTGATACGGCGCTTACTGCTTTCTCCAATTTTCATATAACTCTTTTAGAAGGACACCAGACCCAATGAGAACTTTTAACAGCAGTGCCTAGTTACTAGATAAGCCTAGTTAGCAAGGTCGACACGTGATACGGCACTTACCGCTTTCTCCAATTCTCATATAAATCTCATAGAAGAACATTAGACTCTATGAAAAATTTTAACAGTGCCTAGTTACTAGAAAAGCATAGTTAGCAAGATCGAAATGTGATGCGGCACTTACCACCCTCTGCAATTTTCATATAAATCTTGTAGAGGGACATAAGACCCTATGAGAATTTTTAACAGAGATAGGTCTAATTAGCAAGATCGACATGTGATATGGCCCTTACTGGCTTCTCCAATTTACATATAACTTTTGTAGAAGGACATTAGACCTTACCAGAACTTTTAGCAGTGCCTAGTTACTAGATAAGCCTAGTTAGCAAGATCGATAAGTGATACGGCACTTACCGCCTTCTCCAATTTTCATATAACTCCTGCAGAGGGACATTAGACCCTACGAGAACTTTTAGCGGTAACTTCAAGAAGGTAATATAAGATGCCTTATACTACCGTCTTGAAGGACTTTGCATAGATAGATCCCATTCACATATTAAAAGAAAGCAAAGTATGAAATCCCTATGAAAGTTTACCATAGCTAAGATTTAACCTATCTTAGCTATGGTAAACTTTCATACGATGTTCTTTAGTTCTTCAGAGAGATTAATTGGAACACGATCCTACATTTCAGAAACAAGATCTTTTCACATTTACTACTATTTCTCTCATTTAACATTGTTTATTGTAAATACAGGACTTCATTTACGTTTTGTCGAGTTTTAAAAGAGCTTGTTAAAAATCTATGGTTTGTTCAAACCATACTGCTTGCCTTTGTTCTTTAACCTCACAGAAATTATAACTTAAAATCATCTTAATCTATTTATTTGGTTAATCTTTATATTAATCTTAATCTATTTGGTTAATCATTTGGTAATCATCTCGATCTCAATGCGCTTTCAGGTATTTTCATGTAAGTAATGAATAAATTTTAAAAAAGTATAACTTAAACATTCTCTCTTGGGTAATCGATAAGATTGAGAGCAAATGATGGTGACCTACGTACATTACCGTACAGTGCAGTATACTTTATGCTTGTTTTCATCAATTAACGATAGGGTCTTGTTATTTCCATATTTATTTCCCACTGTATAGTATGAATAATTATTTCATAAACATATTGCCTGTCTCAGCATACAATAATTTAAAAATGTCAACATATCCCTTATTAGGAACTAAAGTTAGGCATTTTAAAATAATATTAATTTATAGAGAATAGTACTTTTTATAATTGTTTTATAATAACAAGTGATATTTGATACCACACAATATATAATCAAACAGCTAAAAACTATTTAATAACAATATTATAAAATATTTTTAGTATTAATAATTAACATTTCTGAAAGAATCTTTCATGAGTATTCCTTATTGATCCATGGTTTGGTTTTCTGTCGCTAAACTGTCATTTTTCTGCATATGAGGGCTAATTAGATGACTGCCTACAGTTTAAATTGAGTTCGGGTTCGAAACCACTATAAGCATTGACCTCAGAGGTAGAATGCAATGGCCTGGTTGGTTAGTGGGTCGTGCTAGTTACAGGAAGGTAATGAGTTCGAATCCCGGCTTAACTGTAGGTTTCACTAATGGCTACTAAGACATGTAAAATACGTCGGGTCGCAATATTTTCCATGTTCCCATTTCAAATTAATCCCTCTGGGAATGGTTAGATCGAGGTTATGGGTCTACTTTGGTTTCAATCTACAAAAAGTAATACCCAGATGGTGCTACCATCTATGAGCCGAAGTCGTATTAATACCTTCGTATGAGGGTGCTCTATTCAAAAACGGAAGACTCTTTCTGTCTTCATTCGCCCGGTCCCGGACGGCTTGGCTTTGCCAATGGTCATAGTAACAGAAACAATTCTGGTTTAAAATGAATTATAAATTGTTTTTTATTAAAAATAAAAAAAGTTTCCTATTTATTAATCTTTAACGCAATTCCTTAATTAAAAAGCCATTACTGCCTCTTGTTTGTAGTTCATTTGTTTAATTACACCGGGAAATTTAGAAGTCTTTCTGGACCGTTACCACATGTAGACAATTTCCCGAAATGAGATTTTCAGTTATGCAATTTCTGTCTCAATGTAAACAGTACTAGATCTACAGCACGAGGGAAGAATATGTTTTAGTAATATGAAAAGAAAAACTAATAATTAACAAATTGGCTAAATGAACTCAATAGCTGCTGTATCTCCACTAAAATTAATTACTAAACGTAATTAATTTTTTAGTATTAGTGAGTCAAAAATCTATAACGTCTCCTATGATGAAAACATAACTTATTTTATTGTTATCTCATTTTAGTGTTATCATTTTAATTCATGAAAATAATGTAATTGAAATTTTATTGTTATCACTTTTTTATGGAATAATCATAAAGAACGGGTTAGTAATAAATGGAAATATGATGGAAGTGTTATGATAAAATAAAAAAGTAATTAAGTACATTAAAATAATTGTTAATGTAAATCCATTTTATATTTAAAAATAACGATTGCTACTGAAGTTTTTAATATTTAAATGTAAAGAATATCAGTGTTTTATAAATGGCTATTGATAAAAAATAAATTTATATTTTAAGAATATAATATTATGTTATAAAAATAATAAAAAATAGTAAAGAATAAAAATAATATGATAAAAAATAAATAAATATAAAAAAATAAATTTAAATAGAATCTGATAAAATGTAATTTTTAATGCTGTATTTATACATTTAAGAAATAAATGATTAATGATAATTTATTACATAAGAACAAAAATGAATTATCGTAATTTTTTAAGAAATATTCAATCCGTAAAATAATTTATACCTTTAAATTCACATTGATCGAAAAATAACAAATGCAGATGTATTAATTTTATTAAATGTATTTGAATCTACTATCATTCATTGAATTGTAAATAAACAGAATAAATTAAATTTATTTTACTTATTAGAGGAAAATATTTACTTCTTCATTATAATCAAAAAGTATTAAATTATTTCATTTACTTTCAAAATTTATTATTTAAATATGTTTAATCTGACAATTTATGAATTAGTTTTGTAAAAATAACCTTACATATATTTTAACAAAAAATATTATATTGATATTTAAAAAGTTACTTATAACCTCATCATAAAAACTGGGGAAAAATAATTTCTCATGCAAAAAACCAAGATGTAAATTTTTATATTCGACTTTATTCTTATTTTAAATTAGATTTTGGAACGCTTATATGTACGCCCTCTTCTGTTGCAGAACTTACAGAAAATTAATTTGAATTTTATTTCCTTAGGAAATAACTAATTTTACTTAAAGAAAAAAAATTGAAGATCTCCATATATATATATTTTATTTTAAATTTCACGTTTCTCTTAACTTTTAATTAAATTTAAAAATTGAAATAAATTGAAATTCGTAATTAATTTGATTTCCGGTTTAGAAATTATAAAAATTTACGTAAATAAAAAAAGAATTCATTGTATATATGTAATATGACTGTGTTTCAATGAAGATGACATAAAAAAATTAGATATTTTATTTAACTAATTAAGAATTTTTTTATTTCTTTTTCAATAAAAAAATCGTTTATTTCGAATGATTAAATTTCAAAGAAATTATTTTAATCAGCCGAGAAAATTAATCCAGCTAGTGTATAATAGCATATCTTTCCCAGACATCTTAAATCTGAAAAGACTTAATTTTTACTAAGAACTGGTATTGTTCAATTAGACTGAAAAATCCATGAATGTAATTAAGAAAACAGAAAGTTTTACGATTTAAAAAATTGCAAGTCTTTCTATTCAAGTGTTCAGATAAAAGAAGTTCGTTTATTAAAAAGCATTAAAAAATAACAAAGAAACTTTTCTCAGATGAAACTATTATTTATTCTACTTAGAAATGATATTTAAAAAGAACATCATTCAGAAATATAAATATATTTAATATAAAACAATTAAATAAAATAATTTTTAAATTAAAACTAATTTTAGGTATAGATTAGGGTACCTCTTAATTTCATTGAAAATTTTGTGATAAAATTTAACTTCTTGTAACCCTGGTATTTTTATCACTTTAACTAACGTTGTTTTAAATTTGCCATTTTCTTATTGTTATATTGGCATCTATCTTAATATTAAAAATTAGATCAAGGGGATTAAAAAATAGATTTAATATTATAGATAAATAAATTAAATATAAATCAATAAATCAAGGGGTATCCTAAAGTAAACTCTTATATATATATATATATATATATATATATATATATATATATATAAAATTGGAGTAATTTTAATTTTCGAAACTGCATAATTTCGTAAGCAAAGTCAATTAAATTTTACAGTTTCATTAAAAAATGTTTAATAGTTAGTTAATTTGGCAATATATTACAAAATATAACCGAAATATAATCAACAATATTAAACTTACTGTCAGTATTGAAAAAGTTATATATCTCCGAAAGAGAAATAAGAAATATGAAAATACTTTCTCAGAATAATTTTAATTTCGAAGATCATGTTTTCAAATTCGTGAAACACTTCATTTCATTTCTGTTAACAAAAAAATAAATAATTAGCTTCTAGGAGAATGGCCTCACTTCTGAAAATAAAATTTATGATCATTTAATGATCTCACTTAAAGAGATCAAGCAAGAAAATGGCTGGTGAAAATAATATTTTGCATTACTTTAAAGATGAGAGTATTCAGAAAAAAATATTTGTATCTTTGAAAAATCAATAATTTAGTTACTTTACAAAAAAAATAATTATGAAACTTCTTTAGAACTTTATTACTTTGAACTTTAGAAAGTTTTTAAAAATTTTTATCTCTTTACTTATTAAAAACATAAGTTACGACAGAATTTTTGGACTAATTAATATATGGTATAGATAACAATTTATAATTGTATTTTATAGATGGTTATCTATAACATTTATTTATATATTTAAAATAAAAACTTTAATTTAAATAGCTCTATACGATTATTTTTTTAATTACAATCAAAAATATTCTCTTTTTCATAATTATCATTTTCATCTTCATAATGTTTCATTCTGAAAAAAAAATTTCAAATCCAATTATTTGTGGAATTAAATTTAATTAGCAATTTTCTAATGCCATATTCAAATGTAATAATATTTTTATTTTTAACTCTAACTTGTAATGTAGTTAGTATTTTCCTAATAAATCTGGAATTTATACATAGAGCATTCATAAATTGATAGTAAAATAAGATATCAATGTTTTCGTGAGTTTAAGAGAACGTGAAGTTTTTTAAAATTATTTACGTATACAACTTTTTCATTTATTAACGTTTTTGGATTAAATGGGAGCTTAGATTTAAATAGGAATAATTTTTCATAAGAAATAATGGTAAGGGTGTGGTCCGGTTTGCCTAATTTTAATCATTTGTTTTTTTTATATATATATATATATATATAAATTCTTACTTTAAATCATATAGAGAATACGCAAAAGTTGTAAGAGTTTTGACTCATAAAGATAAGGAATATATAAATGAATGTCAAAATATTAATTTATATTGTTATTAAGATGAATCAATATAATTAAGAACTCAAAAATATACCAACTGTAAGAAAAAAATACATTTATAATTTAGGTTTCAAATATTTCTAATAATACTTACCGTTCATGGAATCTTCTTTTCCCAATTTTTGAGAAAGCTATTAAAAACACACTCAAAACATATTCAAAATCAAAAATAAAAAATTTCAAAATTAATCAATTTTAAGGCTTTTTGATAAATGTCTATATCTCAAGAAAGAAGAGGAATATTTCGAAGCAGCTTGATTAATTTCCAAAGTTTAAACTTTCAACACTAAAAACATATAATATTTGAAGTAAAATAAATCAAAGATTAAAAAATGAATTTAAAATCCTCTGCAGACCTTTAATTATGAAACTGTCTTGTTGAAAAATACGGAGATATCAACTTTAAGCGAAGGACGATTACTTAAAGGTATACGAAGCGTGGTTTTTGTTAATTAGCTACAAGTTTTCTTTTACTAATATATAATTTTAACTTGTTAGAAGGTAAAGAAATAAATCACCTCACGTAAAATATGTTTTATAATCGTTTTTGGCGCAGTCGAAGCTTATTCTCGCCTTTTAGAAACCTTAATGCATTTTTAAGGAATGCGTTATTCTCAAGTTACGTCGACGTAAAATGAATAAGAATCTCAAATTAACTTGGTTCAAATTGACTAACAGACTCTGAAATTTGATCACTCATTTTTTTATCTTGAATTACTTTAGAAAATGTTAGAGATTAAGGGTGTTTATATTCTTTACTAGCTAATTAGTTTGAAAATTTAGAGTAGTTTTAAAAATGTGGAATTGTTGGCAGTTGAAAAATTTAAATTCTTAATTGAATTTTATTATATATAAATAATAATTGAATTAAGGAATAAATATAATTTTTATTGAACTTGTTTATAACTGAATAATCAAACAATAAATTTATTTTTAGTGTTTCTCTTTGTCCATTCCCGCTATATTTTTCTAAAAACTGTAGCCTCTGCACTCGAATTGCTGTTAAGTGCTGGAGTTAAATTTTGTGACCATGCGTGCTTAATCTCAAAACTTTATTTTTCTTTTATTCACACTATA
>JAPDSC010139394.1:7239-18761 GCA_026290005.1 Latrodectus geometricus
ATATATATATATATATATATATATATATATATATATATTAGAGCTAATATCTAATATTTTATATAATATAAGTTTATATTATATAAGTTTTGAGATTTGTTTAAGGAAAACTGTTTTATATTTTGTGAAAAACTGTTTTGCATACTTCCGATATGCTTCAATAAACTTTTTTTTAGGTATTTTAATATTTATTTGTGCATTAAGAAAAGAGCATTACTCTTTTTTATTTATATGTTAGGAAAAATATAAAATTATTTGCATTATTACTTCAATTACTATTTTATAATTAAATGTTTCAAACTTAAGTATTTGTTCATAAATTAAGATTTGAAATAATATCATAAATATGATTATTAAAAAATAACATTTCAAATCTTGATCATATACAGGATTTGCATGGAATGTTTACTTCTGATTTTGAAATTTGCAATGTTTTTATTCTTTCAAGTTTTTGTTTAAATGTGGTTATTTTTTTTTTGTTTATTTACAAAGCTGCATTTTTAGGGAATATAAAAGGAAAATGTATGGATTCTTCTTATCGTAGAAATGACCATATAACTATATGTTTATCTTGTCAATCATAATTATTAATGGATAAAAAAAATTGGCAAAAACATTTTAGGATAATTTAAATTTTTATATATTCATAACATACTGTTTAAATAACGAATAGGATAAAATAAAAAAATCATTTGTGGTACCTATAATTCATCCTTAGATGGCGCTTCAATACTTGGTACTTGACATACGTCAAATATACAAATTTGCTCACAATATAAATTTGTGTGTGTTGCTGGGGTAGTTAGGACGTTCGTTTTCGTTATCGAAAAATAATGGCTTCAAATCCCGATTTAATCGAGTATGCACCGTAGGTGATAATGGTGGCTGTAACACGTTAAGTATGCTGTGGTTGCAACGTCCACCATGTAAAATGATGTCTCTAAGGGTAGAAAGATAAGTCTGATAATCTTCTGCTTTGTCCCTGCTTCTAAATTATTAAATATCAGCTACTTTCGGGGTCACGTTGTACACCCTCTGAATAATAAGATGAAAATGTGCTGTAAAGGTAAAATTGCTAATAACCTGGGCGTTATGTATATACATATGTCCTATCTATGGATTTACTGTTAACTTGTGGGGCCGCGGTAGCCTGGTTGGTTAGGGCATCGTTCTCGTTACCAAAAGGTAGTGAGTTCGAATCCCGGCTTAGTCGAAGATCCGTCGTGTTCACTAATGGAGACTAAGGTACGTTAAATCCGTCGGGTCGCAATGTCCTCCATGTTCCCATTACAAATTAATACCTCTGGGGGTGGTTGGAGCCAGGCTATGGGTTTTCACTGGTCTCAATCTCTAAATTAGAAGATTCAGGTGGTGCTTCCATCTATGAGCCAAAAGTCGTACTTCCACCTTCGTATGAAGGTGCTCTATTAAAAAAAACGGAAGACGCTTCCTCTCTGACTTCATTCGCCTAGTCTCTGCAACGGGCGGGCTTGACGTTGCCAAGTGTCATTAACAACAACAACTGTTAACTTGTAGCATAAAACTCTCGTGTTCTTTTTTTTATCCTACAATGTTTACTTCTAGTTTTATTTTATATCATGTTTGAAGGAACTTTATAAATAATATGAATACTTTATTAATAATAATTAAAACAATTTAATTGATCAATCGTTCAAACCATTACAAATTAACTTAAACTTAAATCGCTAACAAAAGAATAATAATTTCTATTAAAATCGCAAATTAATTTTTAAAGTTAGTAAATGTTTTGTGTACAGAATGAGGACTCTTATATGCAATGTAAGTTTGTTGGTAACATCCACCAGCGTTTGGGGACCATGACTTCCCAGGACCTTCCGTGTACAAACTTTAAGGACAAAGTTGTGATGGGGAAAAATAATATTTACCATTCATTTATCGTTGTTGTATTAAACTATCTATATGAAACTGAATGAATTAATATGATCTATATGCTAGATCTCATTTCACGTAGCAACGTCACCTAAGATACAGAATACTTGAAAATATTTTTCTTTTAATTATTAAGTTATTAAATATTGACGTCAACCACATTACAAAATATTTCCTGTTAACCACGTGTTGAAGGAACTATAACACGTTTACTGCAGTGGGTAATGAATTGGATTTTCCAAAATCAAAGTTATAGGAAATATCGTTATTTAAAAAAAAATTAGTGCTTCTAATGCAAAATGAAGACAAAGATCCGAATCATACTATTTTTTTTATCTATTCCTAGCAGTTGCACATAAATGATAATTTTAAAATGGAAAATAACGACACGCGTTCGCTTTTTAAGCTCGCAAAAATCATCTACGTTGTTCATTGTGACATAAGTAACTTTACAACGAATTTAAGTTATGTTAATTGGCATTTTAATTAATTATAAGCGATGCAATCGAGTTTTCCTAATAAATATTGATTATGAATTGAGTTACTCTTGTACCAATTTAATCATATAAGCTTACTTCCATTCCATGGTTAATTTCTTAATTCAATTCTAGGCAAAAAATCTACTCACACGCAAAGATTTTATTTATCTAGATAATTTATAGTGTTTATAAACTAATATTTAATATGCATAATGTTGTTTGCATTTCGTTTCTTAAAAATATGAAAAAATATTACAACAAATAAATCACTTAGCTAAAAACATTATGACTTATTTCTTACGCAATATGATAATTGAGGACATTTATGTATTAATATATTTTATGTATAATTAAGGTATAAAAATTTCATAGAAACAATGATTCATCATAAGAAAATAATTCAACAAAATAGTTTATTAGGCTAAATAAATCCATTTCCATTAGAAATATTCATTTTAAAAATATAAATTTAGCTTTATATATATAACAAAAGTATTATTATAGTATAAAATTTCAAAAAATATAGATTACTCTCAAGAAAATAGTTCTATAAAATATTTAAAAATGCTAAATCTATTTCCATTAGAAGTATTCGTTCTAAAAATTTATATAAATTACACATCAAAAGTAGCTTATGTAAAGCTAAAACTTTAAAAATAATTACAATCAGTAATTATTTTGATGCAGTCAGTGAATTAATGCATATTTCATAGCGTTCAATTAATAAAAGATAAAACTTTGCTTAAAATTATTAAAAATCGAAATAATTATTTGTTTGTAAAAGAAGAATTATTTTAATATACAATAAAATAAACATTTAATTACTACAACTGTTTGGTATACTTTTTATAGTTTATACAAATATTTTATCATAAAAAGTAATCGAAAATATATATAATAAATAATCAAAAACAAAATACTAATTATTGAAGATTTTTCAAATGATTAAAAATTCAAATTTATATATTATTAAATACTTGCATTAATTTATCGATCAAACTTAAGTTTATTTCCGTAGTTTAATTATTAATTTTGTATAATATAATGGAAAATCAAGAAAATACACATATACAAATATTACATACGAATTTAAAATTATTCGGCATGAGGAAATTATATCTTAGTAACAATTCAATAAAATGTTTATTATCCCATAAAGCATTTGAACAGAGTGTAACCCAGAAGGAATTGGATCATAAATCTAAATTTATCATGGAAAGCGCTTATGAGCTGCTAAGTTCCACCTATGCTCAAATTTCACTAAATCCGAGTACGGTTATGACCATAGATCATTTTCTGCCATTTTCTAAGTTGATTAATGTTCCTTATTGCCGCAGGTTAGAATCATTTACACTCTGACAGTTATTGTGATATCACGTGTGTGTCACATGTAACTCCATTATGTTACTTAACATTTCCCTCGAAACATCTTCGTATTCCGCACAAGAGAAATTGGTTAACGGTGACCATAGATTTATAACTAGTACTATAAAATTGATTCTATTTGTCGGATCAAAAGCTATTAATGCAATTCATTTGGGGAGAATATTAATTAGTGCATTAAGTATTTAGTTTGATTTAAATTAATTACGTCAAGTTTATAGCAACTTTAAATACTATTACAAGGAATTAATTTATTGATGAATTTATCTTTTTCAAATTAATTTTTGATGCTACCAAATCATGATATTTCCAAACATGTCAACTTCCATAAACACATTTTGAATTTAAATGTTGAAAACATTATATATGTTTAAAACATTATTGTTTTTATTAATCATAAAACTAAATTTATATGAATCAGAAATATTTTACGTTCTGTTGTATACAAATTATCCTGAAGTTTTGTTTCATACAATACATTAGACAAAGAACTGAAAATTAATTTGGAAGAGTGTTATATCAATAAAAATTCCCTAATAAGTTATGTAATTATATGTGTGACCAATAAAGTTTAAAAATATTATAAATTAAGTAGATTGAATGCCAGTATAGCTTTCATGAATATTCTTATAAATAACCAACTTATTCATAGAATTCAAGATTTTAACCATTGAAAGTTCCTGAAAATATTAATTGCCAATTATAAAAATTTATAAATATTTAAACAGTATTTTAATAATATGAACTTGTTTTGTTTACAAGAACATTACCTTTTTTAAATATAAGTATTCCTATTACTTAACATTTCATTTTCCTTCACTGGGTTTCGGAAACTATGTGGGTTAAGAAAATGTCCTTGTAAATCTGTGACACCCAAAATCCTTCATCTTCAATTAGAAAATTAAAAAAAATTAAATAAATAAAAAAGACATTAAAAAAGATTCATATAATATTTTCACTAAAGATAACGAAAAATTTTCATAAAAATATCTTTAATATAGTTAAAAAATTAATGAAGAACTATTGTCAAGAATTATCGAATATATGAAGATATTAAGCAAATTTAATGAAGCAAATAATGCCTCTCGCTTTAACATATATTATACCAGAAGTATAAATTTACTATCAGTATAATAAACAAATAATGGATAAACATTCCATTCAACTTATCATCATTCCCATATCAGCAATTAATCATTCAAAGAAAAATTCTGATGAATTGGCAGATATTACATTTGTCATTTATGATCATAATTCTTGCAGCCCGTTAATCTAGTCAAGATAGTCAAAACAGCTTTCTTTTTTATTAATATTCAATACATTTTGCCTATGAGTAAAACAATTTATTATTGGTTTGTTTGTTATAAAATATTTATTATAGCATTTATCATATGTTGGAGCAACAATATAAGATTTAGTGATTAAAATGCTTAAATATTTTGAGTATTGTGGAACTATATATAAATTAATCCTCTACATTAACTATTAAAGAGAGCATTTGTTATTCATATAATGTTTAACCCTTCTTTGCATGATTTTTTCTTTATTGATGAAATAAATCAAATTGATATAATTCATGTTCAAAATTAAAAGAAAAATGGTTAAAAAAATCTTAGTATATATTTATAGTATAAATTTAGCAAAAAACAATATGCTAAAAATTTCCATCATCTTCCAAAGTTAGATCATTAGCTTAGTACTAAATAGAAATAAAAGAGGAAAATAACATAAACACGTGTTACAAACCTTTCTTCCACTCATTTTCAATATTTTAGCAATAGAAACTCTAATATAATAAAACAAAATTATAAACGAAATCATACGTTTATTGCAACTACAACAAACAGCGGAATGAGACAACTTTAAGCTCGTTTAACTGATAATGACACTTGCATATTTTTGACAGCTATGTTTCTTTTTATGCAATGAACATTGAAAAGGTATCCAAACACGATCAACTTAAAGTGAACTTTTTCTTTTATATAATATTTGGGCATTATAAGTTATGATGGAAATTTCCACCAAAATGCAAAGAAGGATTAATAACGTGTAAAGAAATATATATATATATATATATTTATATTTGTTTCTATATAGAAGACAGAAAGATAAATATTCAAATATTTCTGTATACTAATATAAAATAGTAGCTATATATATTAAGCAATACATTTTTTAATCCATGCAATAAATTAAATAAAATTTACATACCACTACATCAATTATTCAAAATATTATATTTACTTTAAATTAATTTATACCTATATAAATTTAAAATAATACTAAAATAGGTAAATTAAAATATGTTCATTTTAAGTAGTATTTATTACTATTATAGATAATTATTATAGATCATTATGTTACTTGTATAGATAATTATAAAAATTAATTATTATAGAATTATTGAGAAGATTTTATTTAAATTTTATATCTCGAAGAAAATAGTTGAAGTTTGTAATTATCATCAAGTTACACTAAAAGAACAATAAAATTCTTAAGCATAAAAAAATAAACATGGTAAACGCAAATGAATGTAATTAACAGGAGCTTTCTTTCATACGCAAAGTTCTTGCGAAAAATTCATAATAATTTTTACATTATAAAACTTAATCATGTCTCGGATTTTAATAACTACTGAAACAAGAATTTACAACTTTTTTATTTTAAACTTTACAAAACATTGGAAAATTTGTGAAATGAAAGTTTTAAATTTCCTTCTATTTGCTAATTACTAGTACAGATTTCACAAAATCAAATTTAACAAAGAATTGACAAACTTCATATTTCTTTGCCACATGTTAATATTGCTTCATTAGCTCAAGAATCTTTGTTACTTTATTCTAAGGGATTAACTTCTAAACTTAATTAAAAAAATGTGTATTTATTTATGATGAATTAGTAAAATATTTCTATAGGGAAAGTAATTTAAAATCATGAAAAAAGGAAAACAAAGGAGACAGCCTCTCTCTAATGGATGTACCTGTTATTAATAACGCTGTTACATCCGGGCAACAAAGAATAATAGTTTTCTTACGAGCAATTAAAAGGTTTGCCTACTGGAAATAAATTTTCACTTTCAGCCCAAAATTATAAATATTTATTATACTTGCTGCTATTTCTTTTCCTTCATTAAGGCAAAAGCAAATTTTTCTAGCAAAATTAATTTTTTCCTCCATTATATTCAATTTCTGCATCAGCGTTGGCAACACCAGAACCATTAATCCCTAGACGTCTCAAGAAGGGGGAAAAAAAGAATTCTTTGGATTCACTTCCCAGATTATGCTTTGCACTAAATTAATTTCCCAAGGGAAGCATCAGAGCAATAAAAGCCCTTATTTATCAATTTTAACACAATTTGTTATAAAATGTGAAAATGCGCTGCTCAAATATAGAGTTTGGAAAAATGTTTTTGTTTTTTGGTCCTCCAAAAGATCAAAATGAGAAAGATCTAAAATTTCAAAAAAGGAGCCAAGATCAATATCGCCTGAAGGTTTATTAGATTAAGAAATTTTCACATTTTATCGTTACACTCTTTTGAACTTCGAGTAAGTTGATTTCTTCGATAAGAGTCATTCTTTGAAAGTTTAATTTCATAAGAATTTGACTTCCTTCAGCAAGTGTAAGTTAATTAGGAATAGTAAGGGTGACTAGAATCTGTACTCACGTAATTATCTGTCTACTGAGAATTTTTGCTCCTTAAATTTCATTATTTAAGAATGAAAAATAAAATATTTAAAAATATGCTACTTTATATCAAATATTAATTAAAGCGCATCAGGTCATCAGAATTTCTTAAAAGTCTATGATTAATAAATACTTCACGATATTTTTTAATGAATCGTAAAGGCTATGTATACTCGTGAATAAATTCTAATTAAAAATGCAGTAGATAATAAAGCAAAATAAAAAAAGGATTTAAATTCCATGCATAAGTTAAACTTAATTATCACTTAAATAAAAAAATAATAAGATACGTCTTAAAAATTAAATTATGAGATACATAATTATTTTTCTCAACCTAATATTAAATCTAAAATCTCATTGATGAATATAGTTCTAATTTCCATCTTGTAAAATGTCTATGATGTACTTTATTAAGTTAATATTGTTTGTTAGTATTGCATATATATATATATATATATATATATATATATATAAAAATCTTGTTGCATTTAAATTACATAAATTTTCGTAACACCATCTTGGAAACATGAGATCCAACGCAGTACCTTTTGGCATTTCCCAACCAGGCTATCTTGTTAAATATATTTTACATAATCATGAAGGTTTTGATTATGTTTTAAATTAAAAGTTATAATTTATGACAAATATGAATTATTCTGCGTGCCAATCCTGGCACTCAGAATAATTATCAATGGCACTCAACATCATCCACCAAAACATAGTACTTTTAACAATGAGCTATTAATATATAATACAACTTTAAATAATGCATCTTATAATAAAATGTGCTAGCTTGATTTCTATTTCCTAACTCTGTATCATTAAAATGAGAATCAAATTGCTTTTAATTGTACGGCCTAATGTACGGTACCTTGCATTATGTAGGTAAATTAGTTTGGCATATAACAAATAAAAGCTACCGAAAATTTTAGAAAGGGGAGAATATTTAAAATGAATGTTTGGGAAGAGTAACCCAGAACCTTTTAGGTTATCTCAATTGGATTAACTAGCCAAATATACTTGACAAAAGTGCCGTGGTTGTATTCTAAATCTTAACAGTAATTCTGCCTTCAACATTAATAAAATTAGAATTGGGATTATAGTTTGAATAAAACTTGAAAAGTAGTTTGTTGTATGCTCAAGTACAACAAACTGGTGATATTACACTAAAACAATATTTATTTAGATTAGTTGAATGGCTTGAGAATTTGTGAAGGAAATGTTATTTGTAAATAATGGGTTGTATAAAATCCCAACATTTAAAATATCACAATACAAACTAAAATCATGTATAATATAATTACATAAAAAAAACTTTAGATGGGTTGAAATTTGTGAGCGAAATTTGGTAATGTAACCATTCAATTCATTAATGACAAATGAATTTCAAATTCAGTTATTGGATAAAGTCCATTTAAATATAAACTTCTTTTTTAATAAAAAAAATCACATGTAAAAAATTCGCATGTAGATATTTCAGACTTTTAGAATGCTAAAATATTGCTTCCCAAATTCGGTAAGCAAGATCAGACTTTTCATGTGTTCGAAGTCGAACTTCAAACTATAGAATGTAATCTTTGTTCTTTACTTCTTTAATAAGCATCAACTTATCAAGCATTTTAAATCCTTCTATGCTCATGAAGACATTTTGATAACCATAGGATTGAAATAATATTTACCCAACATTTCTAAATGTATAAATTATGCATGACACCAGTTTATCAGTTTACGTGACTTTAATCATATATAGTAAATATTACGTAACGACTGACACGCTCAAAATTACCTAATATAGCAATTATTGTCAATAAAAGAGAGAGGGAGAGAGAAATTTCAATAATAATTGCATTATTATTTAATCGTTGCAATTTTGTTTCAACAATTTGCTATTGGGGTTTCATAAATTTTTATTTTTAAAAGATTTATGAAAAATATCTCCAAAAGTATACAAAATATGGTTATTTGTGATACTTGAATTTTTAGAAAATGTCACGAATAACCATATTTTTAGAAAATGTGTTCTATTAACTAGAATATATTATCACAGTTATTAAAAAAATAGAATTAAAATTAAAATCGAAAATAAAACAGATGCAAGTTTGATCTTTATTTCGACAGACTCGTGTTATATTCCACTATTGTTGTAAATATTTGTTATAGTTTAGAAGCTATTCATGACTATAAGTCTTTGTCAAATTTATGATGTGTAAAAAATCGAAAAGTGATAAACTAACTAATCTTGGAAAAAATGAAAAAGTACCATTTATTTATGATGTTAAAGATTGATTTATTTATACTTAAGTTTACTAATATTCAAATATATGTAAGGGCTATAAATTATGTAAATATTTATTTTAAATTTTTTTACAGACACAAAAACAGTTAAAAGTGCTGTTATATTTATTATATATAATGCAAAAATTTAAAATTAAATAATGATAGAAGCAAGATCTCAATATTCTTGTATGATTTTATGATAAATTCACTTATCTTGATATTTAAATAGAGAGAGAAAATTAAAACAATAAATTATTAAAATATTTCTTTAGATTTATTTCTCATATAAGAATTAATAAACATACCATTATATTTGTCCTCTATAATGTCGATAGATAAATCTAAATAATTCATTGAACAAGATCCTTTATATTAAATTATATTGGTATGATATTTAATGATTTCATTACTTTTATGGAACCCAAACTATTAATTCATTATTATTTAAACCGAAAATTAAGAGACTATATTGTTTACATAATTTCTTTTATTTCTTCTGAAAAGCAAGAAAAAAATAGAACTATATAAAAATAAAATAAAACGAAACTTTTGAATAGAGAAAAATCTATAGTATTTTTCCACATGCAAAAATTCACATAATAATAAAGCATTATTGTAGCTTTCCTAAAGTTGTTACATTTATTTCCATCGTTGAATTTATGGTTCCTCCAATTATTAAATCTTTATTCTAAACAGTGTTTTCATAAAAATGGTATATTAGCAGATAAAATGCTATAAAATTCAAAATAAATTTATGAATTAAAATCTATGAAATTATAGTGGAAACAGTCAGTACTTGTTGTCAAAGAAATTATTTCACAGAAATATTACCATAATAAATTGAACCTAATATTTCTGCAACTTTGAATAAAATTATAAAGTAAAACTATATAAGATCAGCAAATTTATTCCTGTAGTACTATTAGTTTGCTACTGATATTATAAGGGCATTTGTAGGGTTAATTTCTTATATGACATATATTAATACAGTTTTACATCTAAATAAGAAAATATTAAAAAATATTATTTGGCGCAAATATTATTACAACCAATACAACAAATACAGAAGTACAAAATTATTATTAAATATATGATAAATTTAAATTAAATATAAGAATAAATTTGAAATACCAATTTATTATTAAATATAGCTGCTGATGTGCAATTTTAGCAAGATTAATTTGGCTTAACTAATAATTAAACGACACTTTTTTGTGGAATCTAAAAAGAGAGTTATTTTTTTAATACCATTATAATATTTATAGTTTCTTTTATTTGTTATTTATTTTATTCATAAACAGAAATTTATTCTTTGAGAAAATATTTAAAGATTTCTAACGTTTTGCGTTTATCTATAAAATATTGCTTGAGGTATTAAATTGTAAAAATACATCTATTTCAACAATAGTATCGAACAAAGTTCACAATCAAATAGAAAATGATTGCAAATATTTTATCTTTTAAAAAAAATAGCTTATTTAACAGTAAAAATGATCTCTAGTAGCATCATGTAACGCGATGCAAAGTCAGTTTGCATCCAAGACGTATATCGATTCTGAACTCAATCGATTCTATGTCTGAAATAGACATAAAATATTACCTGAGATCCATCAAGTGCATTTTTTGCTGACTGAACTGTGTGCTTGCGCGATCTCATAAATACTACTCTGTTCTGGGATTGGAGGACTTTATCAAACAAAAACATGACTACGACGTGTCAAAGATAGTCTTTTTCCCTTTTACTTCACATCCATGCATATGACGTATTTCAAAATTTTCCCCTTCCAC
>JAPDSC010139396.1:206-24793 GCA_026290005.1 Latrodectus geometricus
TTTTTAAAAAAAAAAACGAACCTAATTAGTTATACAAATGAAATTGTTTTTAAGCATTTTATGAAGTTTTGGTATTCATTTTTAAACAAAATAAGCTTTGTTTTAAACATTTTTTTCATTTACTTAATCATTTTCTAAATAAAACATAAAATTGATCATATTTTTTAATGCTTTTTTTCATAGATTCATGAATTCAACTAATATAAAGATGATTGAAAACATGAGTTGATGTTTGATTTCCTTTCAATTTAAAAAATATATTTTATTAATACGTAGGATTTAAACTCGACATACAAGCGCTTAAACTTGAAGTATGTACATAAGTTGAATTTATTTTCATATGATTAATTTTATACACGGGAATTTTTAAATGCATAATTATCTTAACGTTGAAAACAAATTAAAATTGAGCTCTGCGTTATGTTCAAGTGATCAAATGATGTGAATAAGAACATTATTATGTAATAATTTCTGCCTTTTTGTGCAAAACATGTATTCAAATTAATTTATTTTCATTGAATTCATTAATAAAATTTATTTGATTTATATATTAATATACATTCTTATAAAGTTTTTCTCGAAAAATGTAAATTGTCTTCATTTACACATTTTTGCAAAAAAAAAAAAAAAAAAAAAAAAAAAAAAATTTAAAATTTACAACGTTATAGTTATGGCCATTGGAAAATATGTCTAAATAAGTCATTTAGAACCATCTACCCGATTCAATTTTTATGCAATCAATAATTATTAGAATAAAAAAAAATATTGAAATATGATTAAAACATTTAAAATATTTATTAGGAATTGTGTTTCTTATGCAAAATATATATTATTCAGATATTTTTATTAAATGAAAATCTATAATTTTAACTGTACATTAGGTTTTCTTTTCATAAAGTTTATATTTTTAAAAATACCAGCAATGAAAGTTAATTCATGCAAGGAAATTAACCTAATAGATTAAAATTTTCTTCAAAATCCCTCTTAATTTTCATTTCCACAGTTTATATAACTTCAGTCCTAGTTAAATAAAAATATAACAATCTGTATTAAAAAATATTTTAATTCTGAATACAAGTAACAATGAAAATTTTTTTATCAAAACAATTAAGGAAAATTACACTTTCATGTGAAATGTTTTATTCTCTCTTTCAGTGTTTTTCAAACTTTCCCACAAGAAAATATTTAAAGATCTGAAAGCAATATTTATCATTCCATCATTTATTCATTAATTTTTTACGAAATCTAACAGCGCATATAATTTTTTCTTTTGAATTAAATCATCAACATCACGATAAGTAAAATAATAAATAATTCCTTCAAAATGAATTTTGAAATTTTCAAAGCTTCCGGTTCCTTGGAAATGTTAATATGAAATTTGCCCCAAGACATTTTGAACTAACGATGTTCAAACATTTTCATCATTAAACGCTCTGAATAGTATAGAAAGTACGTGATAAATTTACTAATAACATTATTTGATATGCATGAGAGATCACATAGTTGTTTTTAAATAATGTATGAAATACATTTTTAAATGAAAATATTTTAGAGAAGTTTATATTTTTATAGCTCGAAATAAATTTACTGCATCATTTTAATTGAAGTGATTAAAAGCAGAAATTATAATATTTTAAAGGTATTTTAACTAGTGTTTTGTACTTAAAATAAATTTTCTTTCTGTTATTTTCCCAATTATTTGAAATTTTGTAATACATAAATATTTATTTTCACAATTTTGATGTTTAAATAATAAAACTTATTTGCTATAAAATATTATAAACACATTATTTAACATAAAATATTTAAAAATCAATTTGCAGTTTATTATTCTGATTATATAATTTTAATACTTGTATAGTGTAAATATATTTTTGTTTGGATCAACAAAATTTTTAGTTTTTAAATACTTTTTATGTAATGCATAAATCATCATTTCCTTATTTATTTAAAAAAAATATCATATCAGGGTAAAATAAAAATAATTTGATTTTACATTTCAAAACTATTCAAATATTTGCTAAATTTTAACACCTTTAAAAAAAACGTTCAACATTTTCTAAATGAGATTTCCAAGACTTCTACTCTTTTTATCATTTTTAAATGATTTCATATTTATTTTTTAACTTAATCCTTTTTGATCGTGATGGTTTTAAATTAATTATTTTTGTGGTATTTTTTTCTTTCTTTCTTTCATAGTACTAGCTTCTGAAATGGGTTTGGCTTTTGAACAATGTTGCTACAAACTTTGCTGTTCTTGGCCCATAAATTTTTGGTTTTTATTTTTACTATGGTTAAATCTTCGTTTGTATCATTCAAGCATCTTTTGTGGTTATCCTCTGGGTTATTTATTCGAAGAATTACAACCTACCATTTTTAAGCGTTTATCTATTCTTTCAATATGATCCAATCATGCTAAATGACAAGAATTAATAAATTGAATGGTGTAGAATAAAATCTATTACAAAAACTATTTTAAGCTTAAACAGGTAGTGAACAACGGTCTTCTTCATATTTTTAGTAAAAATATTTCAATCACAAATAATTGTTATAATGCCTTCCTAATACAACAATCTTTAAGTAACTCTTTATTTTTCTCTCAGAACCAAGTTCAGTAATTGCTTTCTTCTAAAAATAAAATATATTATTTAGCTATCCCTATACACAAGTACATTTAATACATTTTCCCTTGTGTATATTTGCACAATTTTATAATTCATCAATTTCGATGATACGGAAAACAGCATATAACAGATTATTAGACATGAGTTCATACTTATGTTCCATAAAAATTGATATCCTATCTTGTCAACCATTTTTTTTTTTTTTTTTTTGCACGCAACATTCATAATAGGGTATTTGGTTTCAAGAATTCTATTTATATTGCCTTATTAGGAATGGAAGTATTTGTCTGGATAATAGCATTGGTTCAGTAAGGATATCGTTATATTTCTATCAAGAAAGATCTACTTTTGTCAAATAGGCTATTATATCACAGAATTATTCAGAAATATTTTCGGAGCCTCTAATTAGTATTTGTAATTTTTTAATTAGTCTGATTTCTACATATATGGTTGTGTAAAAGTTATGAGACGCAATCTCGAAGATTACATATATTAATTTTTAAATATTTGCTACACCTGTTAACTAATTACAAAAAAATACTTTTGTAAGGTTGTGGGTTCGATTCCTCACCGACTAAAGACCATCGTGTTCACCAATGGCAAATGGGGCACTTAAAATAAGTCGTGGTTACAATGTACTCTATGTTCCCATTCCAAATTAATATCTCTGTGGGTGGTAGGAGCTAGGCCTTGGGTCTTCCTCGGCTTCCTATCTCTAAATTCGAAGACCCAGATGGTGCTGCCATCTATGAACCAAAGTCTTACTTCTACCCTCGTTAGGGATTGTTCTGTTCAAAAACGGAAGATGTTCTTTCTTACTTCATTCACTTAATCCCTGACGGGCGGGATTGGCTTCGCCAAGTGTCATAAGTAACAACAATCGTGCTAATGTTTCTTAGAAATTGTTTTAAAAATAAACAAAACAATTTTAGAGTGAAATCCTTTAAATTTTTTAATCTATAAGACAATGTAGTAGATAATTTCAATAAACTGTTAACGGGAAATTTGGTGACATAATCATCCAAGATATTTCGGAGCAAATATCTCTTAATAAACTATATGGTTTTCCTCAAAATTTTGCACTGAAATGTTAATTGTATTGCTTTCATTCTAGGTGATGAACTATGATTTTTAATGATCCAAATTCAGCTTCTTTTTCAATCGAAATGAGCTTTGTAAGTTCAGGAAATGATCTATGGCCTAGACAGATTAACCACCTTTTGTTGTAAAAATGCTGTATAAGTATTAGCTGTTATAATTTCTCCCTATCAAGCATGTTTGGATTGTATAAAGTATCATCTCTATATCAAGCATTTATTGTTGAAGAGTATCTTCTGAACGGTACATTAGAAATTCATGACTATCAACATATTCTGCCCTCTAATGACCTTAGGAACAAATAATAGTGACTACAATACTATCCGAATGCCTGCAACTATAATAATTTTCCAGGATCTTATAGGTTAAACTTCACACAAATTTCGTTTTCTTTTTATATTATCTTTTCATTGCTGTTTGACACACATTTGCTTAACTCGTTGTAGACCTGAGTGTTGAAATTATCATGTGGTTGTATAAATGGTTTCTTTAATTTAATAGACATATTTTAAAAATAACAGTATTCCAATTGAGGAAATTATGGTAATTACAATAAAATTATAACAATATATATAAAAAAATATCAAAATGAGACATTTTGAAGAAAATCTGTCTTGTTTTACCTTACACTTCTTTAGAGCATTTATTGAAAAACTTATTCATTCTTTTAAATCAATGAACGTTATATGATTTTACGATTTTATATTTTATTAATGTAAATCTTCTTAGAAGTTATTAGAACTATTCATTCATTATATTTCAGACATCTCCTTCATTAAATTTCATTTTTTTCCCAGTGAGATAAAGCAAAGATTATTTTTGAACTGTTTTTCTAAATTTCTTAAGCACATCTAACTTACATTCCACATATCAAATCTACCCTCTCATCATTCTTTTAACTGTAGTATGGTGTTTCTATTGATAAGTTGAAACTTGATATACATACACAATTAGCACATGTACATGTACATAAACTACCATATATGCATGTATATTAATTAATATTTTTGAATTACTTTTAAGATTACCTATGAGTTTTAGAATATTTTAGGAAATATTTCTTTTCCTTTACTTTCCATCCTGTACAATTTTCAATCTTGTTTTTCTTTTCCAAAAGAACTTTAGCCAGTTGAGCGAAATAATAGCAAAGTTCTTTTTTTCATGAAAATTCTGTATATTTTAAAGTATTGTTTATCAGCTTGGAGATTTACATTTTCGATCAAACAGTTATTTTATGCTTTCTATTTTGATCTGGTGAGAAGCTTACCTTAAGCTAAAACTGAATAATGCATGTTTTGAAGCAGAATTTCTAACTTTACGCTGTGTTTTTACTTTGGAAAGTAATCTTATTTACTTCTTTTCTTTGCATCAAATGGAACTTGAAAAATTCGTGCTTTTATGAGTTTCTCAAAATTAAAGTCGTATCTTAATTCTGTGCATATAGTGATAAAGACATGCACATCACGCACTATAGTGATATTTTGCTTAGATGTCTTGAGAACTTATTTTGTGCATAAAAATAGTTGGAAACAATTTGCTGCGCACAAATAATAAGTCTTGAAAAATAGATGTAGTTTTTAATGTCTGATGTTGAAATATTAAATCTTGTTTAAAAAGAACTAAAGCATGAAAGTATTTCAGTTTTCAATACTTATTTATTACATTTCAAATGAATGAATTATTTTCTAGGCAATATACATACGTCTCGTTACAATATATTCATAAAATCATAAATTTGTTTTTAAATCCATAAAACATCTGTATTTAAAAATATAAGTAAATAAGAAAATGTTTTAAATTTTATATAGATATTCACACAATCTTTTTCAACTCCAATTTTTGATACTTGTGTGAAATTCTTGATATTTGATACTTGAAAATTTAAATTTATTAATCATTAATTATCACATCATGATATAGCATTCAGTGTAACTATTAATACATATGGTAAATGAATTCAGAATCTTACCTAAAAATATCATAATATATCAAATAATGTGTCTTTCAATACTTGATGATAAATACCTTGATTATATAAAACAATAATTATATTAAAGCTGAAGAAATCTCGTTTATTTGAGGGTCATTCTCATTTACATAAGTTAGTGAATTCAAATCCCGTCTTAACCGAAGACTCATCGTTTTCGTTAAAGGTGGTTGGGACACTTTAAATAGGTCGTGGTTGCAATATCCTCCAAGTGAAATGATATGTTTAGGGATGACTGGATCTTCTGTTTGGTATCCGCATCTAAATTACGAAGACTTCGCTCGGCTGTTTCTACATATCTGGTACTTCCCAACACTGGGCTATCGGTACAAGAAAGTTTTCTGGTGCAACAAAAAAAAATTGTGTTCACTTAATAATAATACATGTGATTTTGAAATTAAACATATGAATATTCTTCTTTAGATTAATTTTAAACAAATATTTTAGAGTTTTTTTTTTTAATTTTTCCTTTATTTCTATGCATAAATAAATTATATGGGTATTATATTAGTTGCGTAAATTGAAGTAAAACTTAAATTTAAGTAAATACTAGAATGGCACGCAATAAATAAAAGATTTTTTTTACTTATTATAGATATTATAACATTTTAGTTGTTCATTTCTTAAAATATCATTTAAATATATTGTTTATATTAGAATAACATAAGCATTTATTTTATAAATATATAATTTCAATTATTATACCATATATTTCTTCTTTATCTTCATTTAAACCCCATACTTTACTATTACGTTGATAAATATAGGTATTTTGCATACAAAAATAGCAAATAATTTATCTTTAATATTCTGCACTAGTTTATATCAACATTTAATTCATAAAAGCTTCAAGAATTTTATACAATTTCACAATTAATGGAATGTCTAGACATTGTATACAGCTCGTGAGAACATAAGAAGTGAGAAATAAACTCCTCTTCAAATACTCTGCTACACGATAAGATGCAGAACACTCTAATCAGATTTTCGAATGTTTAATGTGAGATAGTTACTTTCAAATCAACATAAAGTCTCAAGTAGTTTTATTGCAACACAATGTATTAATCACCTAAAGTTTATCTTTCATAAAAGATAAATGTTGCATTCAAAAATAAAGCTCTGTATCCCTATCAAAAGAATTATTACTTTGTTTGCTTGTTTTAATATAATTTGTTGCTCGCTTAAGAGCCTGTATTACAGAGGAGGTAATTAGTTTTACCCAACTGTTAGATGTATTTCTGTTTATCTTGGTTAATAAGAACTTCATACAGTTACAGTTAAGTCATTTAAAAAGATTATTTTTAGTGTAACTATTTTGCTAACAATGTCTCTAAATATAACTTCAGAATTCCTTGATATATCACAGTTTTTATAAAGAAATTTAAATATAGTTAATCAATAATAACATATTAACTTACATAAAATTTGAAGCAAATAAAAAAATATAGAAGTCTTTAATAACTTTTACCCATGTGTATCTAAAGACATCTATAATAATTCTCAAAAATTAATTCTATTTCAAATAAATATCACTATTATTCGTAAGGCATCTCAAAAAAAGGGCAGCTTTAAATAATTATAGCTGAAGATGAAGAATTAGGATTAGAAACATTACGTTTATTTAATATTCCTCTTAGAATTCATGATAGACAAAACATTCTTAAATGGATGTTAAATATAAAAGAACCAAGTATTCAGTTCTGCAAAATTTATTAATTTATGTCTGTTATTAATTCACAGCACTTATTGAAATTTAACTTATAAAAGTTTACTCGTTCTTATAGAAAATCACGATAGCTTGTTTTACACTTTTTTATCTTAGAAAAGAACAACTTCTACTAAATTATATTCATTAATGTATGAAATGTTTCTAATATATATAATTAACCCATTGACCGCATTCAACGTATCAGAACGTCATGCATTAATTTGGCCAAAGTCGCACATGACGTTTTGATATGTCGTTAAAAATGAGACAGTATTTAACATGTTCATTACTGTTCATTTCAAAGTAATTTGTATTCACCATAATCCCTCACACATCAAAATTATTAATAAAATTCGCTTTTTATTATTCCATTATTATTAGAATGCAAAACATTATTCAAATAAATGTGCCCCCAAAGGTTTGAATCTATAAAAACGATTTCCGTTCAATAATATAATCATTTCAAATGTTTATTTCATATAAAGCATGTTTATTCGCAATTTAAGAAGTATTTTTATTTTACCATTAATATTACACATTTATTACATAACTTTTAATGTTATTTTTGAATTTACTCTTAATCGTTTACGTTTTCCATTTGACCCTTTAGAGATTAATTAAATGAATGAAAACAACTTTAAAACGTGTTCATATGAATTGTAAAAAACGTATTTATCATTAAAACAAATGCTTCCGATTACTATCTGATTTTAATTTAGCATATTGAAATCTTTAAAATCTAATTATTTTATTCGAAATATTTCAGAGAATGCTTAGTAATAAAAATCTATAATTTGCATTCCTTAGCATTGGAATATCTGAATTTAAATGCATATTATTTTACTTTAGTGGTAACTAACAATGATATGAAATACATTGAATAAATTTACAGAAAATAGCTTTGTTTACAAAACTGGTCTATTTGTCAATTTTTTCTATATAATACTCTATTTAAGTGCTGACTCAATTATACTAAATCCTTCTAAAACTATTGCATAAAATTTAAGTGTTCCTATAACGATATTACAACATTTATAGCCTTGGCTCATATATTGATAAATCAATTTCCATTAAAGAGTGGCAGAACCATAGTCGAATGTTTATTACGTTAGATTGTCAATTTCCTCCTATCAGATAATACTAACCAATATAATCTGAAATAAGATATAATGTCAACTATTCATAATAATACCATCTATTCATGAATTCATGGTTGAATTGATGAAATGAAGTAGTGTTATTAATGATATAAGAGTATTGATTTGTTAAATATTATATGTAACAATATTAATTTATAGTGCAAGTAAAAATTATGAATAAGAACACATCCTTTTTATTCCAACTTTAATCTACTTTTTTAAATTATATCAAAGTTAAATAAAATAAGAACTTTTACATCCTAAATATACGTAGATTAGCTTATTGGTTTTAATATTTTTATGCAAATAATAATTTGAATACATCTATCTCTTAGGCTTTTTCTGCCCAAGAGATGTGTTCCTCTGTCTGAAGAATATAAAAGATTATCAAAGAAATTTATATTTAGTTAAGAAATAATGAAATATTTACACATAGAATTCTATGCAGATGAAGAAAATTCTGGAGTATTAAATTTCTTCAGATGTGTTTCTAAAGAACCTTTAATTATTAAAAATTAATTCTGTTTCAAATAAATATTGCTATTGTTCGAAAGACACCTCAAAACAAAACAGTGCAGTTTCTAATTATTATTACTGAAGCTGGAGAAAATTAGGAAATAATTTTTATTTAATGTTTCTCTTAGAATTTTATGGACTGAAATAAAGAGGGATTGAAAAGTGTTTTGTATATAATTCTGGTTGGTGAAGAGTTAAGCTTCACTTTGAAAAATGTATTTAAATTGTGGTCTGTTAATCAATCATGACTCAGTCATGTTACAAAAATAATTAAAATATAATTTGAAAAATTAATCAAAATAAAAATTATTATTAGAATGCTAAAGGATAAATTTTCTAGTAGAAATAAATATATAAATTACATACGACATTTTAATGTAAGAAGAGTTTTGAGTAAAAGCCACATCATCTTGTGAGTTGATTCGACAACATTTATAAATTGGTAGAATAATTAGTAATTAATATGAAAATATTACCTTTCTTAACCAATAACCAACATTATTTTCAATTGAAAATGGTAAGATTTCTTTAAGCATGTTTTTTTCATTTAATACTATCGATTAGAAAACTCTGTAATTATTTACTTCTTGACATTCATATTGTTCTTCCTGATATTCATATTGTTTTCTCTGATACACATATCGTTCTCTATGATACACATACTGTTCTCTCTATACGTACTGTTTTCTCTGATATTCATATTGTTTACTCTCTTGACATTCATATTGTTCTCTCTGACATTTATATTGTTTTGACAGCTGTACACACACATTCTCCCCTTATTTTAATTAAAGTCTTTTAAAATCTTAACTGTGGAGAGCTGGGAAGGATGAACCCTACCGCAATACCACTGAATGCTCTCAATAAGCTAGTAAAAATCACTTCTGCAACCGAAACTTGCACCTACCTGTTTGTTCGAAAGACATTTCTTATTGACCTCTGATACCAGACCTTAAGCATTTCATCAGAGACCATAAACTCCATTGTTAAAGTGAACCTTGTGCTGAGGTTTCTTTATTGTTTTCTTTCTTCCGTTGGAGAATCTAATTCTTAACTGTATAAAGCTATAGTGGACGTATAAGTGATATGTTGTTCTACTGAAATCTAGCCTTTGACATGTATAGTAACTTCTGCGTGCAACAAAATTTCAATGTCTTTTTAGTGCATTGCTTGTGTCACAGTGTCGATATATATCAAGGATGAAGGGTTCTTCCTCCTTAAAAAGGGATGCTGATTCGAAAGGGAAGAAGCGATTCCAAGGGGGTAGATCAAATAGATGGGTATTTATTGTTTCTATAAAATGTGTTGTTTGTTAGAAAGAACGCATTTTATAGAAACAATATATACCCATCTATTAATAGATATGAAGTTAATAAGTTTCATATCTATTATATAGTATTAATACATACTATATAATAGATATGAAGTTAATAAGTCAATGTTAAAGGGAAGTGACCAAATTTTGGGAAAAAATTGTAAAAGAAACATTCTAGGTTGGTATCAGTAATAAAGGGAACATAAACATGAAATCTGTGTGTAAATAATGAAACACTTTTTCATTGAATCTATTGAGTGTACCACTTGTGAACATGATTTTTTTATCGTCTTTTAAAATTCGATATTCAATAACATGCTATTTCATTTCATTAAAGTTAAGCTCTTTTAATGTAATTCATTTATTTTTGTTAAAATGTGGTACGTTAAATTAGAATATGTTAAAATGAGGTCTTCTACATAATTGTTCATTAAATAATTCACAATCTCTTAATTATTTTAAACAATGAAATGCATGATATAGTTGCGTTTTTGTATCTTTTATTCATTTCAGCAAGAAATATATAAAATTTAAACGAAAGCTTTATTTAAAATTAAATTAAATTATTAAAATTTTATATAAGGTTTTGTTCTCCGCTATTTTTCTTCTTCCAATATTCAAGTATTTGTTAATGAGGCAGCAGATATATATCACAGTAAAAAGTTGATTTTAAAAATGTTTGTTTACTTTATAGCAATCTTTAAACATACAAAATAAGTTATAATATAAGAATTATCAAATAATGCAGAAAAAAATATTATGCCTTATAATGTTTATAACCATTCGTTTGGCATTAATTAATTAAATAGATAAGCTCCGAATAAAAAGGGAATTTATTCATGACAACAATGTTAAACAAGAAATTTAATATCGTAGACTCGTCAGCGGAAACATCTATTGCAGCATTTATAGAAGCGAAACGAATTTTATTGTCATTCAATTAGACTAAATCCCCATTATTTGTAAGAATTCCCTTTCCTGCTTGAGAAAATGGAATCCGAATCAATTCTGCTCTCTTTTACTGGCGCAGACAATGATCACATAAAAATACGGTCACCAAAAAAAAAAGCATATAAAGAAGCTTATAAATCCCTAGAACTCTTTTGAGAATCGTACAATGTAAGGCTGTTTTCCCAGCTCTGGTTCAATAATGCAAAAGTGGCATTTGCTAACAATAAATCATGTTTGTATTCCGTACTATTAAATACCTCCATAATTAAATTCCGTTAAAACCCTTTTTGAATAAAAGGATCAAATATCGTATTCAGAACGCGTTTTGATTTACAAAACCCCGTTCCCATGGTAATAAAGCCCTACCTTCCACTTGAAATTCTGAGATGGTCTTTTGTTATTTATTGGGCTTCTTCCACCCAGAGAAATTAGCCTAATACATATTACAGTTCTGTATGTCTTTCAAACGCTTATTGCTTCGCCAGCCAGCTTATAATTAAGATGGAACGATGCAGCGTCGGGAATTGCTTGTTTACTTGTTTACTGAGGCTAAAGCGGTAAAATAATATAATTAAAAATGAAAATCAAGCAGGAAGCCATTATATTAATTACAACATTTTTATCACCACCCATTAGAGCAAATTAGTGTAAAGAAAAGATGTTATAAAATGAGTAAATATTTTAAGGGAATCAAAATCTAATTAAAAAACATTTTCTTTCAACCATTCAACGTAGATTAATTGAAAATAATTATTTTATTATATTTAAAGTTAAATTCAATATGTATTATTAATATTTACATTTTCTTTTTGAACATTAAAACCATGCGCTTTTCACTCACAGAACTAAAATGTGCTCTGAAGAAATAAATACTTCTTTTAATTAAAAATCTATAAGAAACTAACTTTGTTATTTCACTGAATAATTTGACGCTAGTTTATTTTGTCAGATTTGTTTATTTTTCGTTGTATTAAACTCTAATTTTAAAACAGATACTTATTTAAGAAACAAAAACAATAAACACAATTTTTTAAAAATATAATCTTTAAGAAGGAAGCCGCCCAACCTGTCTATTGGTTAGCGTAACTGATTACGGATTGGGAGGACCTGGGTTCGAATCCCGGCTCGGGTATGGATGCACTTTCTCTCTCTGTGTTTCTTGTCCTTTCCTCAGATGATGGATGTATGTGGTCCACCCTATAAACGGGTTTGTGGTGATGTGGCGTGGGCGATGCTACTCGTACCTCCGTGACTTGGTTCACAGGTGCCTACCGGGTAACGATAAAATGAGTAGCAGTTTCCGGCCTTGTTGCGGCTAATGAGTTAATGTACTATACTTGCTCAAGGAATTAGAAACAAAAAAAACTTTTCTAAAAACTAACGAATATGAAATCCCCAAAATATTTTGCTATATATTTATATTTAATAAATAGATTTGAAATATTTATGGCAAAAGTACTTAAAGTGAAATTGCTTGAAGCTATCTTATTGAAAATTGTTTGACATTTAATTAATTTACTTAAAAATTAAATTCTTTAATTTATTTGGCATGTGTTATCAATCTCATTTATTTTAATTTTTCAACAAAATTTATAAAATAAATTGTTTAGTTAAATAATGAACTTTAAATTTTCGTAACAATGCAAATCATAATATACTTTATACCTAATTGAATTTATTCTTATTTCATTTTGGATTGAGATACAGTGCAGTATTATCCAAACATTTGTTGAATATATTCTACTTATAAGAAAACATATTTTGGTACAAATAATTATTTAAGAATTTTTCATCTCGCCGTCAATTTGACAATAATGTCTTAATGCATCAACTAAAAAACAAACTGGCTTTTCTAAATTAATTAGCACATTTTGCCTATAAGAACAATTTGACTGCGTAGGTTTCATTTGAGAACGGAGGCGTCAATCTATACGTATCCCAATAGACCAAACACTGGAATATAATTAATTACTCAAATGTTTTGTACGTAGGAGCATAAACAACGGAATCTGATAATTAAGGAAATATTTTTTTATTTTCTTTTAAGCATTTTACTACATTTTTTTAAAAAATCTTTCTTGAAACATACATAATTTAAATTCACCAAAGTCGTTTTCGAAGTTATTCTTTTTCACAGATCACTTCCAGTTCTACACAAACATTAAACTTTCTGAAGACTTCTTACAAACATAAAATATTCAAGATTATATTCCTCGAGGAACCCATTAACTCTTTGCAATTTAAATAGTAAAAAGTATCTTCAAAGAAACATCCTATTCCCCGTTTTGTTTACGTAAATTGAATTATTTTTCCATTTGTATTTTCCAACATTCTTTTTCAAAGCTAATGTGCAACAACGTATATTTACGCACTAAGAATAATTTTTATTTCTGTGTTTTCTTAAATATGCATAGACTTCTTCAAAGAATGCTTATATTGGAAGATTAAAAATTAAGGATTATACTATTATTTAAGAATAGTAAATATTATATAGATTTAAGATAGGAGCATTTTAAAAAGTATGTACATATATTGGTTGAAATTAGAACAATTCTAATGTAGTATATTTAACGTAAATTGAGTATATTATAAATAAAGGGAGAATATTAGGCAATTCTCATGAAAGTTTTTTTTTTTTAATTTCTAATGGGGGCACCTTTTAGTAAGTAAGAACATTAGCCCATTTGCCGCAACAAGGCAGGAAACTGCTACTCATTTTATCGTTACCCGGTGGGCACCTGTGAACCAAGGCACGGAGGTACGAGTAACATCGCCCACGCCACACCACCACAAACCCGTTTATTGGGCAGGCCACATTCATCCATCATCTATCTCAGGAAAGGACAAGAAACACAGAGAAAGAGAAAGTACATCCATGCCCGAGACGGGATTCGAACCCAGGTCCTCTCCATCCGTAGTCAGTTAAGCAATTCTCATGAATTGTATGCATAAAATCCAATTCACGCTTTATTATAACATGCTTTGGAAAATAAAACATGAGACACAAACATAAATATTTCACATGCTTTATCAGTGTTTTTAATTATTTTATTTATCTTCACTGTGTCCTTCCTTCATAAACTCTTCATATTATTATTCAATGCTACTTAATATTATTTAAGCTTGTCTTTCAAATAAATTTGTGATGACATTGTGTTTTATGTATAATAAAATTGAATAGTGCTCAATGTGAAATCAAAACTCATTAATTAATATTTTTTACATTTTTTCGTTTTTAAGATAATTTAAAAAGCATTATAAAGAAATATAACATTCCGATGAGCAATTCGTTGAAGGTTTAATTATTATAACATATGTTTTTATTTTAAAAATAATCTCATTTTTAAAAAGATTTTTAATTTGTAAGTATATTAACAAATTAGACTATTTCAAAAACATAATATATTTGAATGATGAAAATGTTTTGTTGTTTTCATATTTATCTTTAACTTTAATCAAATATTTCCATCAAGTTGAACTATTTCGTTATTTTAAATGATATAAATGTATTAAATTTCGTAAATAAAATTTCATTAAACTTTACATTAATATTAGCTGTAGTTTAAATTTTATGTATAATAAATATGCCTTTGGAAAATATTCAATTTCACTTTTTATAGATTAAAATAATTTGCTTTTATCTTCTCCAAACAACTCAACCAAAATATTTGTCAATTCATTTGCAACTGAAAAACAAATATGTTTTGTCACCCATTTTCAGTTTTATCAAAATCTACTTTAAAGATTAAGTTTATTTAAAAACTGGACTATTACAAAATTGAAAAAAACTATCATAATCTAGTTTTAAAAATTAAAAAGCATTGTATGTCTATGAAATAAAATTTATTTTGAAATTATAACACATCAGAAACTTTTACATGGAACAGAAAAAATAATATTCGCTGAGAAGAAAACCAATAGTTTTGAAAAATATCACAAGTATCTCTTCCCTCAAAAAACATCTCTAACAGCAAATCCCACCTCAAATCGAGAATATTTTTAGAAAACAAATAAATTAAGAAGGTGTAAAGTGTCATAAGATGTCTCACAACTTTTCATACAAACGCGTAGAAAATACAGTAAACAACAATTTCTCAGGCAAAAAAGAAAAACTTTAATCGTGTTTTTCGAGAACTGCACGCGATATCTCAGTTAAATCTATGAGTTTATTGCTTTTATTAGGTTTGCAGTATGGCGATGCATGGCGCGTTTGCTGGTTGTGGCGACTGTTTTCAGCACGCCAAGTGTCACTCTTTCAGACAGATCGCGTGCCACACGGGAAAACACGCGATTATTCGCTAAAGATGACAAAAATGGATAAATAGAAAAAAATGTTCTTTCATCGGGTGAAAATATCAAGGGTTTTTAATTTAAGTGAGCTAAAACCAGTGTATGCAGATTCATCTTACGTTAAAGAGATTCCAATCAGTCATTTTTGACTTCTCATTTGTTTAGCTTATTAAAACATGACATCTTTACATCCTGTGGAGATGTTTCTTATATGTAGGTAGCCGAAGTACTGGTAGAATTGAATATACACCAATTGATGACTTTAGAAAGAATTTTTAATGCCTAATGATACATAATGAGTTTCAAGAGAGGTTGGTTAGTTGGGTTTTCTGGAGCAGGGTCCAAAAAGGACAAGCTGCGCCAAACATGGTTTGTGTAAATTATGTGTAAATTGTAGAAAACCCAAGCAACCTTAAAATCAAATTAAAATACAGTGTAAATAATTAGTTTAAAATTTATTATAAATTAAAAAACAAAGCCAAATATAATTTTAAAATTTAAATAAAATCAAGAAAACCTATTGCCCTCAATAAGGCAAAAAGGTTTCCTGGGGTGGTTGACCCACCAAATCAAACATGGTTAAAATATTTGTTTTGAAGAATGTAAAATGATAAAGGCTAAAATCTGGATATGAGATTAAAAAATGATAAACAGTAAATGGTTCATCACATGGTTCACACCATAGAATTGATTCATTTAGAAAAGATACTTGAGTGTGAAACGTGTGTTTCCGATATGAAGGCGAGTTAATCTAACATCTGCTCTTCGTATCAGTAAAACTGATGATGGGATGAAATATGAGAAGATGGCACACAATTTATTATAGACCTGCATACTCCATAACTCCTGCCAGAGAGAATTTGCAAATCCTTTCTCACGTCAAAAAGAGGGACACATGAAGGAAGTAAATACGATGCAGCTCTCAGAAGAGGAAAGCTAGGAAATTTTCAAACACTCACTAGGACTGATATAATTTCAGAAATATGAAATGCAATAGCTTTATCTCTTTGTTTTGTTGGGTTCAAACCTTGTTCATTTTATTCCGAAGGGCTTGATCTTCAGGCTGATAATCTCAGGACAAAAGATTAATAATAGACATGATTTTCTAATTTAAAATTCCTTGAAAAACTATCACTAAACCGATCATTTCTAATGAAATTTTAAAGAAATATCCTTATAAAGTTTTTCTTATTCATAAATTAATGTTATATCTTATGTGACTAATCCATGTGATTATGATTGGTTAGTTTCAAAAATATCTTTGAATTTACATCTTATTTTACCAACATTATGAATAATTTTCATCAAAATAAATAATTCTCATGCTGTTTATTAATTTTTATGTATGAAGTAAAAATTGTTTTAAACAGTTATCATTAAAATACAGTTTTGTAATAAAACATCAATGAATTTTGAATGAATAATTTTTTTCTATTGTACCTTATGATTAGATTTTCTTAGTGTAGTTAAAATATTTTAAATATAAAAATACTGAAAAGTTAATATTAATATGATAAATATACTGAAGACATAAGTTTCAAAATATTTTGATGCTAATTCATTATCTATATTTATAAAAATTATCAATAACTCAATAGTGAAAAATTAAATATTTTATTATGTAAAATATATTATTCTATTCCCATTGTGTAGAAAATAATCTAAAGCATTAATAAATTTAATGTTTTAGATAGGCTATAATGGGCTTGATTTGCTTATATTAACAGTATTATAATATATTTAACTGTAAATTGAAGTCTGTTTGTGAATACAAGTGTTGTATATATATATATATATATATATATATACCGTATTTTTCTGTATATAATTCCCAGATTATGTGTTAAAAAAGTTCTGAACATCGATGTGTGTATTATACGTGGATAATGTGATAAAAAAAACATTCTCCATCATAAAAGCATACAAGAAATTTTTTAAGAAATTCATCTTGTTTCAGCTATAAACAGATTTATTTAATTATGTTCAAGGATGAATTTAATTCTTCGGAAAGATATTACAGTTGCAATTCGCTAACATCATTTCTCATTTCGTCTTGACTTGAAACATTTTGTTCTGAAAATATTCAAATTCAAAAATCGTCTTATGGAAGTGAAAACTTTTTAAGTTATATAGCAGGCTTTTGATTAAAAGCTATAGAGAAGGCAAATAAAAAAAATGGTGACAAATGCGTTAAATGTAAAGGAAAAAGCAAAGCATGCGTGGTACAAAAGAGAAATGTATCCTATGCGTAGTTTGGAAATAATTCTTTTTTTCATTTAAATATTGATAAAACAAATGAACTGTATACTTAAAATATGTTTAACTTCTCGTTTTAAAAGTTATTAGAAAATAAAACTCAATATAAGTTTTATTAGAATTTTCTCGGAATTATCGCTTTTGATCAATCTTGTACTATCAACTAAGTTCATCGCACTTTGCGATGAGGTGGATCTAAACATATCTTTTTGATTAATTATTTTTTTCTATACATATTATATTTTTAATCATAGAGTATTTTTTATTTTATGCAATACCCACAGTATTTATTTTCGGCTATTCGCCAAAAAATTTGCCTCAGATTATACGCCGCTGCGGATTATATACAGAAAAATACGGTATATATATAATATATTAAAAGATTTTCCATTTTAATGATTTGACCTTTAGATTTATCTGTTGTGAAATTATTAAAAGTCTTGCCGAGATTTTTGGTCATTATTGGATTAATTTTAATAAACCAAATAATTAATAAGCAAATAATTGCTCCTATTCGAATATAGAATTATAATTGGCACTTTATATGAAAAAGCATATTAACAGTTATGATGGTATGCTAGATTTTGCCGAGGAAATAAATATTAATTAATCAGTGGCAAGTCCTACTGATGTAGTTGCTAAAATAGAGTTCAGCAAGGAATAATTAATGATTTAATTAGTGGATCACTGGCAATTCAAGTGGATTTAGAATAAGTATCGTGACAAATTGGAAGCCTCGATGGATTAAAAAACTGATTCAAGTCAACTCTGTTACTTCCAATTTCAACTTAATTTCATAAGACATTCGTATTCTGAATTAAATTTTTCATTTAATATGATTAATGAATACATTAACTGGATTAAAATAAATTATTTTAAGGTTAATTACTTCATAATTAACATATAATTTTCTCTTACTTCGATCTGCTTATAAATTCATTACTATATATCTATACATTGTTAAATTAGAGAAATACTCTTATATTTTGTCCATTATTTAGATATATTCGGTTTAGATATTGTTGAAGTAGCAAAATATGTGACAATGGAATCAATTTTTTAAACAGTGGAAAAAAATAACTAGCTATATGTTTTTAGTTTATGAACAATGAGTTTAAAGTTAATTTACAAACTTGTTTAGAATTAAATCTATGACGTTGAATTAACAAATTTTCCAATTTATTTACATAAGTAATGGTTTCTAAGTTTTTACCATTATTTTCTTATTTGCTTGCTTTTGTTTTTAGGTAGTTTCTATCATTTTGTTAATAGTTTTTATCTAGTTTCTGTTTATGGACTCACGTAGGAAATTCATATCCATAAACTTAAATATCTAAGTCCATAGTTATTCTTCATTAATAAATATTTTCAATTTTATAAATAACTATAAATTCCATTGAAAGGTAAAACTATATTTTAGGGTGCCCCCTTGGCAAACATGGTGATTTTTGTTAGGCTATCGATTTTATTGGCGATTTTTGCTGGTGCAGAACAATCAATTGCTCTGTTGCAATCAGAATATGATTGAATTTTGCCCAGCTTGGGGATCAATCGCGATCACAACTTGGCGAAAATCAAAGGGGTTCCCTAAAGTATAGTCTAACCCATGAAAAAAATAAGTATAATATAGTTTGAAATAATAAATCTCTAACTCATGAATTTATATTCTTTTAAACATATTTCCTGTCAAAATAATATGCAATAAAGCAGTTGCCTCGTATATTAAAACCATTACATTGAAAAGAAACTGGTATATATAAAATATAAACTTTTAGTTTTTCGAAAATTATATCTCTTAATATTTAATAGCTATATATTCATACTCAAAATAAAGGAGAAAAATATGAATCGATAGAGTGTAAAATATGAGATTGACCATTCCAGATCTTTCTCAAGACTAAGGCATTTACTTTAAATTCAGTCTGACATTCAAAAGCCTCTTCTCAAAAGAAATGTTACAAAGTGGTTAGTAAATACTATCAAGAGGATCTTGATATCCATATTTATTTCACGCCTTGATAGAGATATGATACACGCTCGGCAGAAATTTCTCGCAAGGAGCGAGTATCTGTCACTTTGTTCTCTCAGTTCGAAGGAAACTATATCTATTGATCATCCCAGGTATGGAATATTTTATCATTTATTATTCATGAGGCCCTCTTAAGTAAATGCAGTTTTTGTTTTGGCTGCAGATGCATTCGCTTCGAGCTTTAGATCTTTTAGGGAGGAAAGAAATATTTCCCTTAAGAGAAAAATACCCTGCACGAATTCTTAAAACTCTTGTATTGATTCTCGAGGCTCTGTGGTAGTTGTAGAGCATTCTTTTTTGGAAACGGAAAAACGGTTATCTGGACAATAGCATTAAGAAATCAATGCTATGTTTCCGATTAAAGTTTCCGATAATCGGAACATAGCAGATGAATTCATTCGCAAGCTTTAAAAAAAGGAAGAATTTTACTTCCTTTATTTTTTAAATTATTAAAACTTTGATTTTACAACATGTTATAAAATGCCATTTGATCTTGAGGTAAATAAATGAGTGAAGTAATGATATGCATTCATTGCAAAAAGTATTTTTCAAAAACATAAAAATATTACTTAACATAATTATATTCAATAAAGATTAGACATGAAATTAAAAAGATGATCTTTTAAATTGAAGATTCATAGTTTCTTTTAAATTAAAGATATATATGTTTTTGCATAAGATTACGTATTACAAAAATTACATCTTATTAATATTCTAAAGAAGTTTTTCTGATTTTTTTTTCATCTACGCAATGTAAGTTACTCTTTTTGACCATCAGAATACTTCGATAAATTTAATTCAATGATACATTTTTGAGTTTGATGGACTGCGTTTAAGAAGATTTTTAAATGTTCCTGTTTACTCCTATATAAATGTAAAAGTTTTATCCTATATAACATGTTATTCCTATATAAAGAATTTAACTTAGTCATTAGCATCAAGTAACGAAATCAAATAAGTTCCAATTTGAAATTTGTTAGTTTCTTGACTTCTGCGCTTGATATAAAATATAACAGAAGATGATGATATCCCAAATAATTTAACAAGCTTACTAACTAACTGAACCCGAGTGAGATTCTACAAAAGAATTATTTTCCTTTATTATCTCTATGAACAATGCAAAAATGATAGCATGAAATTTAATCGAAATATTTCTTTGTGAGATATATTAATACACGTAATAAAAATAGAATCTTTATGTCAATAGGTTTTTAGTTTTTTCATAACATTGTCTCTCTATAATCTAAATATTTAAGCATAAATCAGATAAGATATATTTGCAATATATTTCTTTACATTTTATTTCCTCATGCATATACAATATTAAGGAATTCAAGTCTGTAAAATAAATATCATAGTTCCGATGTCAATTTTATTTAGCTTAAATAGGTGAATTTATGTATAGATGTGTGTGTGTTTATTTTATAAGTTTTTATGAGGGAAGCTATAGAAAAAAGTGCAAACAATTATTTGAGTAGAAACATAATAAACGCAAAAATTATTTTAATCATATGCAGCTTTTTAATAGTTTTTCGTATTCATTTGAATTTAGTTTTCAAAGCTAAATTTATTTCTTTGCTATATATTCATGCTTATCATGCGATTGATTATGAAATCTGTACGAAATAAAAACATGCTATTTTTAAAATCTTGCTAAACATATGATAGACTATACTTTAGGGTGCCACTTTGATTCTCGCCAAGTTGAAATCGCGAATGATCGCCAAGCTGGGCAAAACCCATTCATATTCTGATTGCAACAGAGCAATTGTTGTTCTGTGCCAACAAAAATCACCAATAAAAATGATATCCAAACAATAATCGTCATGTTTGCCAAGGAGGCACCCTAAAGTATAGTTTTACCCACATGATATCGGCCAATATATAATTTATATCAAATTTCAGTTTAATTGAATGATTTTTTTAAAGAGATGTCAGAAAAATGTAATAACCATTGAAAGTTTTACCATAAAATATTTCATGGAATAAACCACAGAGAACTAGTTATTTCTTTTAAAAAAAGTTTAGAAAAATTTTTAAATTCTTTTACTCTTCAAATTATATTCTTTTGAAAATATTTTGAAAATTCATATTTTGAAGACATTTTTTATGGTATTATTAAGACCGTAAATAATAATTGTTAAAATAGTTGGAAAATTTAATTCATTGTGGAGCTTTTAAATCAGACAGAAATACAGTTAATTAATTTTGCAATTTTAGGAAATAAATTATGACAAATAAAATAGAAATTTAAAAAATTGCTTTTCTTTACAATTTCTTATTTTCTTTTCACTGACATAATCATTCATTAGCTTAATACTTATTCTATTAACTCGACTTTGCCTCATAAAACCCTAGGTGTATGCCAAAATCTTCATTTATATTTTGTTTTTCAGTGTTCAACTTTTGTTTGCTTATAAATAAGAAAAGATTGTTTAAATATGAAACGTTAATCATCACACGAATTGATTAATTTATTTTCATTGATTTAAAACTAATTTTTTCACAGATTAAGCTCTCAAAATTCATGGTATTTATGGGATCTTAATTTTGTCACAAATTAATTTTTAGACAGATTCAAAAATATCAATAATAAAATATCATTAATGCAAAAGGAATAAATTGCTTTATTTCTTGTACATCTTTTAATCGCGACTTTAACAGAATGTTCAATGCTTTTTTTGTATTCCTTGACTTTCACGAAAGCTTACGTCATACATATTGACCAGTGGCTTTTATTTCCTTTTCTTCATCCCACTACTAAAGAAGAAAAAAGCAAACACAAAAAAAGCACTAAACTCATTTCGACACTGGCAGGCAATTTCATTCCAGAAAAGTGATAAAATCGTGGAGGTGTGTTTGTTTGTCTTGCCCTTAAAGTACTCTTTTTATCACTAGGGGCTAATAACACACTCCTACATAACTGGCTTCATAAGAGGCGATAGGTGTTACTGGTATACAACCCGTTACTATTTAGGTGCATATTATATTGGTTTCACAAAATCGTATAAAGCCCGAGGTTTTCACGTAGAAAAAAGCAATAAAGGTCCACGCTCAGGGAATCCAATGATGCTGGCTATAATTGGCTTCAACACAGCTAACTATTCTGTGAACTTGACATAACTTTTGCGTGACGCGCAAATTCGTTTTAGGGTTGTCTACTGCGTAGGAGTAATTACAGCATTAGCTGCTTGATTCAATTTAGGAATTCTCATCATTTCAAGCCGATGCCTTTTTCTACAGCCTGCGCTAGATTCTGAGGAATTGTCTCCTGAGAAATTACACAAATGAACAAATGATATTTAGTTATTCTTCTGAGAAATCAAGATACAGAGGTATAATTTTTAATATGCTCGAGATACAACATTACTAAATATATTAATACTGATATTCTCAACTTTTCAATCAAAGATGATATCAAATTTAGCTAAGAAACTACTTTCTGTTATCTTAAAATCATAAATACTGAGAGCAAAAATCTTTCAATTTAATGAAAACAACAAATTGAAGAATAAAAGAATTTTAATTTTCATTCATATCTGAATTTAAAAAAAAGCGTTTCTACGCATGTGTTGTTTTTTATATGATAATCATACTACTGGAACAAATATGTGATAATAACTTATACACGATTTATAATTACTTAATTCTATTTATCATAGTTACATATGCAGCAAACGAACATTAAGATTGCTATGCTAGGAATGAATCAATTAATATTTATAAAACTTACTGTCTTTTTTTTTCCATAGAAGCGCTATAGGAAGAATTCTAAAAAATATTAACACAGTGAATGTGTTTAAAATTAAATAACAATGGATTGGACTTGATAATAATTTTTTGCAGCATTTGCAATTTGAAATAACCAAGCTTGCATTCTGAATGATCTTAAAATTGTAATTTTAAGATCCAATTTTAAGATCTCAGAAATTTTTCAACCACAAATTTAAAACATCTTCTGTACTGTCTTTGACTTCAAGACGTTAATAAAAACTGTTGAAATCGAAACTAAGAGTAGGTTAAAGAATTCATTGAAACATATTCCATAACGAAACAATATTTAATTTAGAGCTGTATTCATTGGTCTAATATAAATAAAATTGGAAAAAGGATAATATTTATAACTATACATAAATCTCACCTTATGCAAACATTACTGGCTACCATAAGCGATAAAATCTAAAGAAAATATTCAGTTACTATTTTTAGAAATAAAGCCAAAAGCACGACACCGATCAATATTCATGTTTTTCTAAATAAATGTTTTGAGCAATAGCTGATAGAAATATTTTCAATTTGTTCTAAACATGTGGCAATTAAAAAAAAATAAATTTTTACTCTTTATCATCCCTAAAATTTATTTACTTAAGCAAACTATATTTTTTTACAAAAAATATAGCTTATTTTTGCATTTTTAATATTTACTTAAATTCAAAATAAATGTTTAACGTCAAAAGATTTGTAGTTGATCGAAAAATGACTCGAAAATACGCATTACCTAAAAATTGTATTTAATATCCTTTTTTATAGTTAAAAAACAAACATAATTGTTAAAAACAGTCTAATATTTTCACTCATATTTGTTCAAACTCAACTTTGAATATTTTTATTTATAAAAGCACGTTAAAATTATTTTTAAATGAAAAATTGTAATAATATTTTTTTAATAAAAAT
>JAPDSC010139398.1:0-12011 GCA_026290005.1 Latrodectus geometricus
ATAACAATATCAATTAATGGAATAACTAAAGTTTTCTTATTAAATTCCTTGATATTTAATTATTTTGCTTACGACTTTTTAATATTTGTAAGTTTCTGTTATATATATGTATGTTTAATATATTTGTGTTGAATAAGAAAAGCTTGTGCAGATAAAAATTTTTACATTTAATTCTTCAAATGTTACAATGGCTTATTACAATGACAAGAAATAATGTTGTATAAGATAAATTTGAATGTTTTGGAGTCAGAAAATAATAAGAAATGTTAAAAAGATTAATATCACTGTAAAAAAAAAAAAATCTGATTAAGTGTTGAGTACTTAATAATAGAAGTATTTCAAATTTTAGGTTGAATTTTTTTTTTATTAAATGGACAGTATTGCTAATCTAATACATTTATTCGTTAAGTGTGATATTATTTTTTATTAATACTAACATATTAATATATTATCTAAAAACGGATTTACATTATTTTTATTTTTTGAATTAATTCCAATAAGATTACTGAGTTACGATTTTTTCAAAGATGAATCAATTAATGAGGTTAATTCAAATATTTAAATTGTAAAAGAGAGTAACTTCTTAGAAGTAACAAATAAAATTTAATTTTTAAGATAGACTATAATTTATTAATAACTTATTGAAAGTTATCTAGGAAAGAAACTCTCTCCTTCTACGTCAGTAACTCCTCCTAACTTTAAACAAAACGTCATTAACCCCTCCTCTTTGCTTGACGTCATCGTCCAATCAATCAGCAATCTTGTTATTGTGCTACGGCCAAAAGCTGCACACCTCAATAACCAAAATTCACCATAACAAGATTGCTATCGCTCTGTTAGCATTATATTTGGCAGGGAATTTGGTGTAGAATCGGAGCAGAACAAGGTACGGAATAATCCCCCCATCCCTAGTGCGCACTGCGCAGGCATTATATTTCGAATCTAGCGCTAACTTTCGAGACTATCTCAAGAAACAAGTAAGCTTTACTGTACCTGCATTAAAAATAATTGTACAAATTTTTGAAGTTCGATAAATCGAGAAGTTCTAGAGCCGGTTTTGTCACCACAAAATATGCCTAAAAGGAAGAGCAGAAAAAAGTATCGAAAACCTTCTTTGGTATCCATGATAGTATTTGTTCGATGGTGCAATCAGCATATGTCCTTAGTTAATTCTACACTTGAAAAGTATAAGGCAGATATTAATAGTGAGTATCCTCCAAACTCTCTTCTGAGAAAGTTGATTGAGATCTATTTATTAGAGTGTAATAGTGTCATGGAACTCGATGATAAATCAAATCGAGAGAAAAAAACATCTTTACAATCTCTAATGGCAGTTGTCAAAAGACGAGAACCGCTTGCTTTATGGAAATTTATACGTTTTGTATGTAAAGTTACTAAGTGCAAAAGTACTGGTCTTCATAAATTAATTATTTTTAATCCAAATAACCTGAAAGTTGCTAAAATATTATTAAAACTAGGAACAAAACTTAATGTACAGAATTGTAGGGGAAATACTCCATTGCATTTAGCAATTTTGAATCCACTTTGTGATGTGAAAATGATCAAACTATTTCTTGATAATGGAGGAGATCCGAATATAAAAAATTTTAACGGTGATACACCTCTTCACATGCTTCTAAATAAATGTAACAAATACCCAAATATTGATAGAAATTCTGAAATTATTAAATTGCTTCTTAAGTATGGAGCGAGACCTAATTCTATGAATAAATACTATTTGACTCCAATTCAAATCGCTGTAGATGTTCCTTACTGCCACTGGAGTGTAATTGTAGAACTTATAAAACATGGGGCTAAATTGGATGTTTTAATGCCTGATTCCCAGGAATCTTTACTGCATAAAGCTGTGAAAACAGCTTCAGCTTATAGTCTCCATATAGTTAAATTACTGTTACACTTTATGACCGATTTAATCAAATTTAAAGATAATCTATACCGTACCCCTTTACATACTGCTATTTTGATTGGAGCTAATTTAACTGTAGTCAAAGAGCTTATAAATAAAGGAGCTGATGTCAATGCTAAAGATATTGAAGAAAATACTCCTCTTCATCTAGCAAGAAAAAGCCATTATGTTTTAGAAGTACTTGTAAAGCATGGAGCTAATATCAATGCTATAAATAAATGTGGTTGTACACCATTGCTGGAAGCTATTAGACCCACATTGTATCCAGTTAATCCAATAACTATAAGTGCTTTGATAGAACTTTGTCCTAATTTAGAAGAAGTAGATCATGATGGCAATTCTGCTTTACATTATGCTTTAGGTAACAGTTCCCTTCAACCAGATATTGTTAGATTGCTATTAGAATACTCTGCAGAACCTCATAATGTTAATTTTCCGTGTATTCCTCCAGCTTATAATTGCTCTGATGATAAACAAACTGCTTTGTTATATTTACAGTTTTTTATTTTGCATCATATTTCATTAAAGTCTAGGATCAATAAGCCAGAAAAAATGATTCGTTTTGATTTGTATGGACCTGCATTGTCTATTGTTTTATCGAAGTTTCGAGATAATTGTACATCTGAAATATTTCAAATGAGAAAAGATAGACTAAGTAAAGATGTTTCACTTTATTCATATGTGTGGTTTAATATAGCCTCTAGAAAGAATTTAATTTCTGCAGGTCTTGATTATTATCCAACATTATTCGTAAAAGAAATACTTGATAGAATCTACAGTAATAAATACCCAAGCTGTACAGATCTGTTACGTGGTTGCTTAACACGTAAAAACCTAATAAATTATTTATCCTTTTTAATTGTTTATGTAAAGGTATTAGATAGTTCCAATAAAGAGTTTAGTATTACTTTAAATTATGATTCAACTTTGAATTTGGCAAAATTTCTTGACAAGAATACATTATTAAATCTTATTATAACTTTTTCTGATTGTTTACCTTTTAAAAACAAATGTAGAAAAAAGTACAATATTTCACAACCAGCTGAAAACCATTCTAAACATCATAGTTCTGGAATTAAACGCAAGTATCATAAATAGATCTAAGATTTTTCATTTACTCTTTTAATTTATTAGTCATTGAAAATGAATCATATTATTAGCTTCTTCTGTTACATATTTATGTATGAAGTCAAGTTGACTATATATTCTATTATTTTTTTCTATTGGAAAGTGCATTTTTGAGTTTTTATTGAAAAATTTTAATCTATCAAGGATTTGTTACTTCTATGAAATTAAAATTGATTAATTATTTTATTTTTTTTGCAGTGAAAAAACTTATTCATTGCATTATATTTCATAAATCATAGAATCTTAAACATCTTTATAGTATTTTTATACATTATTATTAAATACATACAATTTCGGTTCATGTTTTTTATTATTTTTTATTTTTTTTTTATTACATTGTAAAATTTTTCAACTATAAAAACTTTGAAATTTTAAATTATTTATGTTTAATTTTTTTTTAATATATTGATTTGTTGAATTTTTTGATTTTCTAATTTGTGTGTTTTGTATTTTATAATTTATTAGTATTTTGTAAAATTGCTATGCCTGACCTAATTAATTTCATTGAAAAATGTTAATTCCAAATTATTTGTTAAATGTGATTTTTCCTACCTTCCATGATGTTAATAGTTGTAAAAATTTCTAATTAATATTTTACATTTCAATTATTTCCTACTATTATGTTTATGTGGAATTAACATTTCTTATAATATTCTATTGTAACACTTAGTGAGTTTTTGCTAATTTATTAACCAAAAAAAAATTTCTACAATCAATATATACATATTAAATCTTATTTTAAAAGTTCTTTATAAACATTTTGTATTGTAATAATTATTTATAAATTATAGTAATATTTGAGAGTTCTTTCAGCAGTTTGCCTTTTAATTTCTCAAGTTACTGTCAATTTTAATTTTGTTACATTATTTTCTATACTATGTTGTATGTATAAAAGTAAATTTTCTGATATTATGTAAGTTAATGAGTGTATTATTAAATTAATCATTCAAGTTTTAAAGATTTCAATAAAACCTACAGAAATATTAACCAAAAAACGTGTCATTGTTTTTATAATGCATGTTACAGATTTAAAATTACTTATAATGTGGAATATCTTTTAATTCCTGGATCAAAAAATAATTATCAAAGATTCACAACTTTGTTTTGCTTAATTATTTGTATAGTTACAAAAAATTTGATTACATTTTAAATTAATGTTAATTAGATGTATAGTATTATTTAGAAAATTTAAAAAATTGTTTTCATAATATTTTTGGTGTTGAATTCTGAAATGGTATTTGAATGGGATAAATATACTGAGAAAACTAAATTACTGTACCTGTAAAAGTAAAAACATTTAAAATTTATAACTAATTATGATTTATCTTGTAAATAAGTTTATATATAAATGTTTAATGTAATGAGAAAATATCTTATTTCGTCAAAATTTTTCTATACTTTAAAATTTGTAATAAAATTCTTAAATATTTAAAGCACATAAAATTCCCATATTATAGATTTTTAATTTTCAGATTTCTGTGACTTAATAAACTCAGATAGTATAATTAAAAAATTCCTTTTAAAATAAGAAATCGAATGTTTCCTTAGATATTGTAAAATTTCTTAAGTTTTAGTATTGATTGTTAAGAAACAAACATTCTATTGTATTTCTAAGTGATGAAATAATGTGCTGTCATTGAGGAATGACAAGCTTAAAATTACACCAGATTATCTAGACTTTAAATATTTTCCTAAGGAAGGCTGAAGCAGTTTTTCTGTTTCATTCATATTGGCTGCAAGCAATATTAATTCTTTGTTTCCCTTTTTTTTTATCCCCATTACATTTATAGTCTTTAAAGCTAAGTGTTTATTCAAGTAAAATCATGTGAAAAAATCTGTTTTTTGAGCAATGAAAACTTCCTTTGGGTTGCATATGAAGAGTAGTGATTTCAATGCTCCTTTTTCTATTCTACTTCTGAAATTTTATTTACAGCTCATCACTACACAATTTTTTAAAGCTCAACCCATTTCTGCTTGAAAATTTTTGAAGCCAGCCATGTGATATTTTAAGAATTTTATGCTCACATTCATAGCAAAGTAGTTGGATTTCCTTTTAATAATGTTACCATCAACATGAATGTTTATTTCTTTAATTTTTCTCTGTTAAGCAACAGTGGCGTAGTAAGCATAAGTGGCCATTAGATAAGATAATTTTTTGGCACCCCCTTCTGGAAAAAATATAATACAAACAGTGATTATATATAGAATGTAATAATGTATACAGTTTATATACCACTATAAATATAATATAGTTTTCTTGAAATATGAATATAATGCAAATAACAGAATGTCATGTATACTTTAAAAGATAAAATATGTTATTTTAAGTTTGAAGCAAAATCGAATTTTAGTTAAAAAAAAAATCTCAAAACTAATGGATTTGTAACTGTCAGAAGAACAATCAGACTTACAATAATTCAGAATTAATTAAAAAGGTATTTATTTTTCATACTAATATAATTATTCTAAACAAAAAAATTTTAAAAAATGAAAAATTAATATATATTATATACATAAGCAGATGTATTTAATTACTCTGCATATACATTTTTTTGCCCTTGATAACGTGAATTGACCAATTCTTTATCAAAATCGATCACTTCAAGTTTTTCTTGTACACTTAAATGCTAAATAACTTTAGTAGTTTTGCCATGTGGTAGTGTGGCTTATAACAAAAGAAAGTTACTTTTCCTTTTATTAATATATTTTCTTTTCCAGTCAAATGTAAATTACTGAAATGTAACATAAGATATATATTTAAATAAAAAAAATACTTAAAAGAGCAAATTTTTGAATTAATTTTACTTTTAACTTCATTGATTAATGTAAGATACATAAATAATGTTTATTTCTCAGTGTGTTTCTATAGTTAAAAATCTTTGAATTATTTAATTTTAACGTTCTCAATTCAATAGGTGCAATAAACTTTATTGTGCATTCAGCATTTTGTCTTTTCCCCCTGATTTTATAATTTTGAAGTCAGGACTTATTTAATTATTTTTAACTTTTAAGAAAATGATTCTAATATGTTAACATTTTTACAACAATGTCTTAAAAAAATCAATGTTTATTTTCTAGTTTATTAACCAACTGAAATAATTAAAAAATTATATTCTTTATTAACAGTGTATTTTTATTAATGCAGGACTCTATAAATTGTTGATCATTTAATGTTGAGCATATGCATATCTTAACAAATTTTTCAAAGAATTCTACTATATTAAATTCATATTTTGCTATTTATTGCAAAAATTTAAGACAGTGAGGCTTTGCACTCTTAAGTTAGAATCACCTTGTGTGATTTTTCTAAGATATCTCTTCAGTCGTTTTATTTACCACAAATTAAATGGAATATTTAATTTCAGAAAAAATCAGATGTGTGTGTGGAAAACATCAACCTTCAACTTAATCGGAAATTTTGTTTTTAAAATAGCTTCTTATCATTTAGACCATTGATATAAATTTTTATGGTAATGGAATATAATAAAATTCAAGTATATGAATAGTTCATTAAATTATAAAATCAATTTTTCTGATTTAAAACTTTATTACTTAGAAAACCTTTATCACTAAATCTTAATCTGTTTTCTGTGTAAAAAATAAAATTATGTCAGATAAACAATCATTTATATAGACAACAAAAACATTTTGCATATTTTTGAATCAGAAATTAAACTGAATATTTTTTCAATACATAAATTCAAATGAAATTATCTAATTATATATGTATATTTAATGAAATCAGATATATTTTCAGCCAATCAATGTAAATGTATAATATTAAGAACAATTTTTTCAAATATTAACATTATTTCTTAGATATAATGATTTAATCTTTTATGAAAAAAATTAATTGCAATTTAAAGAACATTTCAGAGCATTAAAATTTTTGACAAAAGTTTCTACAATTTCTATTAATAGTAATCATATCTAGAGATGTTGCAGTGATGTATTTGTCAGTAGTATTATTTTGAGTAGAACAAACTGATTTTCTGTGTCGATATTATTGTAACCTTTCACAATCGTGTAACAGGAATTAAGACAATCAAATAATTAGAATTCTTAAAGAACATCACAATGTTGTCATCTTCAGTAGGGTTGTAAGGATAGAGAAAAAACTGGTTTATTTCCGGAAATCAAGCAGGTTTTGTTTTTTCCCCATAGGAATTTTCAAAGTTCCCAAATTTTTATAATTGGAAAAATTTGAAATTTCATAAAAAATGTAAAAGATTTTATTAAAAACCATGTAATATATAAAAAAGTTCATTTATTACATGATTTCTACTTTTATGTGTGGCAATAGAAATTTCACAGAATATTTGGAAAAAGTTGTGGCCATTTCTAGCAATTGGAGATGTTTCAACTTGTGTTCATTCCATTGTAATTGTTACTTGTAATGATTTACTATTTGAATGTGTACTTTTTAAGTTTCTGGACAGAGAAATTGTTTAGATATGTTTATATATATATATATCCCTTGAAAATATTATTCTACTAATATTTATAAACTTAATGTTAAATTAAACACAGTAAATTAGATTGATAACTTATTCTAAAACTGCATACGAAAAATTTTTAACATGTCAATTGCTAGTGCATATATTCATTTTGTTTTTCACTAGATATTTGAAGTTACTTTTGATAAAAGTAAAAGCCTATATGTACATCTGTATACATACTACATGTACATCTGTATACTGTATACATACTGTTAAAGTTTAAAACATTCAAGCAAACATAAAATAAGTTATTTTTAACTATTGTGCCAAATTGTGCTTTTATTTTCTGTGGTTAAATCATATGTTTAAATATCTTTATCGAATCAAAATTTTTACATATTGTATATAAAAGAATAATTTCTCTTGCCATCAAAAGTGATGATGTGAAGGATACTGATAGTTTTATTTGGTATTCTTAACAGGCAAGATTTTTTTTTCTTTTTCTAGTTTTTTATACATAGATATACATTATATAAATATTTAAACAATTGCTGTGTGTGTTTATTATATAATGCTGTGTACTTTTCATACAATAGTAATGCAAAAACTTTCATAATAAAATTAAATGTTTATAAATTTTAGTAAATACTAGTTGTTATCAATATTAGTGGAATATTTTCTTCATTTTTTTACTGTTATATATATTGAAGATTACAAATTTGGTGTTTGTTGGAGATTTGGAAAATATCTGAAGCCTAGTACTGTCACCTAAAAAATGTCTATGTATTTAAAATTCCTAATTGTTTGCTGGTAATAAAGTAGCAGACAAATGCTGTGGATATTATTTCGTATTAAAATGAAGCTGTTTTATCATTGTAAACATTGACAAGAAATTCAATAGAAAAACTGCAGTACTATTAAGCATGTTGAATTTCATCACTAATTAATTTAGCTATTAATCAACGATTTGACAAATCAGTAATTTTGTTGGACTACATGACACGAACGTTAAATTCCATTCATTATTATGGACCTTTTAAAATTTAAATATGCATGTTAGTTCCAATAATTTAAGATTTGTCGAGATATATGTTAATTTTGCTTTTACTGAAAGTTGTAAGCTTAATAGTGGTTGTTTTTTAATGGATTCATTTGAATTTATTTAAAATTTTCAAAAGTATTTATTATAAATTTATATTAGTTGGTCCAGTTTGTGTTGATAATAAACTTCTTTATGAGTATTACTACCTACTTTAAATCCTGTGGTTGTCCTAAATACTAGTATCTGTCTCCTATGAGTATTTGCCATTTTTTCACTTTAAACATCTTTAGATGTTTGTCTTCCATCTTTTAGGTAATATTTCTGAAGATATTTTTCTATAATTAGGTAAGAGTTGAAATTTTTATTTGATTGAATAGTATCTATAATCATATATAAATTATTCCAAGTTTCCTGGATTATAGTGTAAATAGAACTAGCTGTTATATGACCCTTCTGATTTTCACCTCTTTATTTTAATTAATTTGTGTGATCTCAAAAGTGCTTTTAAAAGTTCTGATTTGTTAAAGGTTTGTCATATATAAGGATTTATATATGATTGCTTCATTTCATTATTTTAAATATGTATACAAACATACCTAAAATAATCAGAGGCTTAGTGATTCAAGATTGTTTCTCATTTCAAAGATATGTCATGTATTTTCAATGTAATTACATCACATCAACTAATACATCATATTTTGATGGCACTTAAGTGAGATGGTAAACTCAGGAATTTCAATAGTGTTATTGTGTAATATGTTAAAAGTTTCTTTAAATAAGAGTTTTTATAAATTCTAAATTACATTGTATTTCACTTTTATCCAAGAAAAAAACAAACTTTTTTTTTATATACACCACTGGCCATTAAAATTGCTACACCAGGAAGAAATGCAGATAACAAAATGATATTTATTGGACAAATATATTATACTAGAAATAACAAGTGATTAAATTTTCAAAAAATTTGGCTGGATAGATTCTGAGAAATCAGTACCCAGAACAACCACCTCTGGCAGTAATAACAGCAGTTATACGCCTGGGCATTGAGTCAAACATAGATTGGATTGCATGTACAGGTACAGATGCCCATGCAGCTTCAACACGATGCCACAGTTCATCAACCGTAGTGACTGGCGTTTGGTGACGAGCCAGTCGCTCGGCAACCATTGATCAGACGTTTTCTATTGGTGAAAGATCTGCCGAACATGTTCCATATCAAGGAAGATCCTTAGAATACCGGGAACATGCGGTCGTGCATTATCCTGCTGAAACGTAGGGTTTCGCAGGGCTCGAATAAAGGGTAGAGCCACGGTCGTAACACACCAGAAATGTAACGTGCACTGTTCAAAGCACCGTCAATGCGAAGAAGAGGTGACCGAGACGTGTATCCAATACCATCACGCCAGGTGATGGGCCAGTATGACGATGACGAATGCACGCTGCCAGTATGCGTTCACCACGATGCCGCCAAACACGAATGCGACCATCATACTGTACACAGAACCTGGATTCATCTGAAAAGATGACGTCTCGCCATTCGTGCGCCAAGGTTCGTCGTTGATGACACCATTGAAGGTGCTCTTGTCTATGACGCAGCTTCAAGGGAAGCCGCAGGCATGGTCTCCGAACTGAGAGTCCATACTGCTGCAAACGTCGTCGAACTGTTCGTGCAGACACTTGTTGTCTTCCAAACGATCCCGTTTCTTGACTCACGGCTCGTGACGTGGTTGCACGATCCATTTTGGCCCTGTGGATAATATGCCTGTCTTCTCGGCTGCTTGTGATAGGTGGCCGTTGAGATCCCGCATGGCGTTCCGTATTACCGTCCTCAACCCATCGATTCCATATTCTGCTAACAGTCATTGGATCTCGACCGACGCGAGCAGCAATACTGCGATAAGATAAACCGCAATCCCGGTACGCTACAATTCGACCTTTATTAAAGTCAGAAACGTGCTTGTACGCATTTCTCCTTTTTACACGAGGCATCACAACAACTTTTCACCAGGCAACTACAACTGATGAATTCCCCAAATTCCGGATCGTTCGCTGCACTTTAGGTCGTAGGGGGGGGGGGGAGAACTCGCGGGTACTATGAAAAAAAGGTGGTGTGGCTAGAGCGGACACTGCGAAACTCATCGTGGTCAGAGCGGACACATTTTTTCCCCCATCATGGAACAGATAAAGGGTGCAGATAAATAAGTAAATAAATGCTTTTAAAAATCACAAATATAGTTTGAAATAGTATTTTAAGTGGCAAATCTCTTTCACGTGGGATAACGTTTTTTCACCGAAATTTTCTGTTTTTGCACTCGATTATCGAATTACAAGGTTAAATACATTTTTGCCATTTAAATTTAATTATTTATATTAAATTGTTAAGATATTATAGCGCAAATGCATTATAAACATAGCAAAATTTAATAAAAATACAAACTTTCAGAAAATTTTTAAAATTAATAGTAATTAACAATAGAATGAAGGGTACGAACGAACTCCAGGGATTTTGTGGAAAACTGTATTTTAGAGTCAAATAAATATTACAACAGGTGCAACTGCCATAAAATTAATTAGTTTCATTACTGTAAGTAAAAATAAATACTTAAAGTAAAATATATAAAACAGATACAAGTAAATAAAAGAAAAATAAATACAAGTAAATAAATATTAATTAACCTTTATTATAAAGGCATAAATATCATTTGCTATTGGATTTAGTCCAACCTAGTTACAAAACTTAAAAATTTCAGACATTTTTCTAAATTGTTTGATGATTCGAATTCCTTAAGGATGTTTTCAATTCTTTCATCAAATTCTTCTTTTCTTATAAAAAATATGGACATAGGTGGATTAAATTACCCTTCTGTTCATGTTGTAACTATAATAATTTATTGCCATTTAGTTATAAGTAAACTGTTATCTATTGAATGTGAATAGGAATTCCTTAAATGTTCAAATCATAGAGCATGTGCATTTTCAATAATTAGAAGGATTCTAAATGAATCTGAAATTTACTTTCCTTTTGAAAAATGTGAAAATGGACATGCTGCTAAAGAAATAAAATTGTTCATTGTCAAATCATGCATAAATATATTCCTTAACAATTATTGCACAAAAATCAATGACTCTATAGTGATTAATGCTCTATCTAAAAAAAGAAAACTTCAAACTTCTCATAATTCTTAAAAAAATTACTTTTTAATGCAATTTAAAATAGAAATTGTATCCAATATGTTTATTCCCTTTTAAAACTAAAATAATTTTGAAAAAAAATTTCAGTATATTCAAATAGTTATTTTTATCCATTATTATGAATGCATCAAAATAAATTGAATAAAAATGTAGTAATTATGTATATAGTTTAACTTTGTTCTAATGTATGTAAATTATTTATTTGTGTTGTAACATGCAAAATTATATAGGAAAAGTTTGATTATATATATATATATATATATATATATATATATATATATAT
>JAPDSC010139398.1:12111-48914 GCA_026290005.1 Latrodectus geometricus
TATATATATATATATATATATATATATATATATATATATAATTTATTAATTTTAGTCATTGTATGATGTATAAGATTTCAAATTGCCAAACTTGCATTATTTTTGAAAGAAAATGTTTATGTTAATATTTCTTTTTCAAACTAAATTTATGCATTATGTTTAGAAGAAATATAAAGAAAGTATGATTCTAATAAATTATTTTATATTTTTCTCATTGTCTTTTCCTCTTCAACCACACAAAAATATCACCCATTAAATACTTTAAATATTTAAAATCTATCATACGCAGGGAATATATTTTGCTAATAAATTAACCATGTATATTGCATTTAATAAATTTTAAAGAAATATTTTCGATTCATAATGGATTAAGTTGCTAATTATTATTTTAGAATAAACTATAACACCCAAAATGTTTTGCTTGAATTTTAAAAAAATGCACAGGAATGATTAATTTTATACATATACTTTTCATAAAAATAATTCTATTATTAGAGTTAGCACATTAATAATCACCACAGATATATATTTCCATTGAAAGTACACCAAAAAAAATTTAATATAAAATATTGAATAAAATTTCATTGACTAGATTTTACAGAACGTTTTCATTCAAAGTTATACTTGAATAAGTTTTTACATATAGTTACAATTAATTTTTTAATATTCTTCCTGGAAACAATATCAATATTAATTTAAAAATATTATAGAAATTGATTGCGAGGGATTTTTTAAACATAAAAACAGTTCCTTCGGAATATTTTAATCGTGAACGAAGGCGATTGATTGCAGCCATCGGTTGATGACGTCACAAGAGTGTTCAGGCTTTCTTAGCTATAGAGCAGGGGTGGCCAAGACGTCGACTGGTAGACCGCGAAGACATTTTAGGTAGTCCACGCGACCATCCCGATAATGGATATAAACAATTTAATTTATGAATTATGACATAGAATCAATGAATTATTTAAAATAAAAATGAATTATTTAATTTAAAAACGTTTTAAAACCCAAAAATAAATTGCTAAGATTTATGATTTAATGATTAAAGGTTTACTATTTAAAACTGAAAACGGACATGATGAGCACGATTAAAACATTAAAAAAAAACTATGGAAGGGTATGCATCTCAATTAAGAAAACATGAATTGAGAAACTTAAAAACATGGAGTGCATCCATAATCCAAACCGACAGTTCAAAGATTTCGCTTAATATTTACTTGTTTTATTTGAAGAATTTGAAAGAAGATTCGCTGACTTGAAAGAAATACTCAATTTTATGATATTTCCATTTAATGGAAATGTCAATATTGATGGAGTTTCTGAAAAAATAGGACATTTAATAGGTATCACATCAATCACGGTGGAGAAAGAAATTATTAAATTAAGATGTGATATATTTCTTAAATCCAGGGCATATTTAGCGATATTGATTTTTGGAAATTAATTTCTGAACAAACGTTTCCAAATATTTACAAATTGATTTTGTATTTGAAATCATACTTTGGATCGAAGTAAATTTGCGAGTCTGCTTTTTCAACCATGAACAAAAAACAAACAGTGGTCGCATTTAACAGATGAACATTTAATTTCGTGTTTGTGCATTGCAATAAGCTCGTACCAGCCACAATATGATAAACTTGTCGCAGATATACAGTCCAAATTTCAACTAAACGAAGTGAATAGGATGGTCAGTTTTTGATATATGAATACTTTGGTTATTTTCGTCGGTAAATTTTTATTTTGTAAATATTACTATTAACATTTTTTTAGAAAAATTACATAATTTACCATATTTTCTTGTTACCAAAAATAAATATGTATGTTAATTTAGCTCTGCCATTGGTAGACCGCCTTCGATTTTTTAAATGTGGAGTAGATCCCAAAAGTTTGGCCACCCCTTCTATAGAGGGTGATGGCTTATCTCTACAGCAGGTGCAAAACTCGAAACTACACAATAGATCCCATTTGACTAATTAGGGAAATAACACAACAGGTGCAAGAATGTCAGCTCTGCCCACCCAGCTCCCCTCACGTGTCCACTGTAACCACTGTCCGCTCTGGCCACGTAACCATGAAAAAGGTGTCCTAAATTCTGCTCTGGAGTCTTGGAATGTCATTCTATGATCTTTTCCGGAAATTAGAGGAGGCTCGAGATCTGACGATCTCCGTCTTCAGGAGTTGAAAGCCGCTCACTCGCTTTCGGTCGTGTAGACTTGTCCGCCCTAAGATTCTCTCGGGAGCAGTGTCTCAGAAATGTCCGTGTAGCTCCAAATCCTGCCCCCAACCAGGCCTGCTCTTTATATATCAGCTCTCCTGCAACACCTGGCACTCCAGTAGTTTCCTTCTTTTGACGTCACTCTTTTATTAATATTTCCGGTCACACTACCTATTCAAACCAGAAAGGATGAAGAGGCAATTTTTTCGAATGCACCTGGCCTCACCAGTTGATTCCAAATTAAGAAGTCACATTTGTCCTTCACGAATCCTACTTGCACTTGTAAATTAACTCTCAATTACAATTACTTGCTTGTGGATGGTTTCTGCGTTCGCACAGGGAAGAATCAATCTATTTCACAGCTGAAAAAGGTGTTAAACTCCATTAAATTTCTGGAATTATCTCGGGGGGCTTACAACCAATAACGGTGACGTTATAATGGTTACTTCAAATCTTTGAATTGGAAATATATTATTCAGAATTACAGATTTGTCAGTTCTCCTAAAATTTTCTTGTGTGCAAATTTTAATCTTGCATGTAAAAATTCAATGTGAACTACATCTTAAAAATGTAAGTTTTCCAGTTTTTATAACAAGAGTGTAGAAAAATAATATACCTATTTTCCTATATCAAATTGGCGTTAGTATTTTCAGAGCTAGCATTTTAACCAAAAATCTTCTTTTGAAAAGAACAAAAAATATTGTTCTTGCTTTAACATCTTTTACTGACATAACCTTGTTATAAATTAAAATTATTTCTTGATTCATTGCATCTTGTTTTCCATAAAAAGAACGAAATGTGCACATTTCAGCCTTTTTATTAAGATGCAATTTATGAAAAACAAGATGCATTGAATTAAAAAATAACTTTAATTTATAACAAGGTTATGTCAGTACAAGATGTTAAAGCAAGAACAATATTTTCTTCTTTTTCAGAATTCATTTTGGCTAAACGCAGGACTAATCTGGGTCTGTGAAAATTAGTGACTTCATATGGGTCATAATTCTCGAATATAGAAAAATATGGATTATTAATTTTATTTTGGGTGAATTGCTGTTGAAAAGCATTTGCTTTAAGTTCGGCTTTTTGAGCATCTGATGATGCCATAATGTTGTCATCAGTCATCAGAGGGAGAGTCTGTTTGGAGTTTTTGCACCGACTGGTGGCTTTTCAAATTGAGAAAATGTCTTAAACTAAGTATCTTGAACTTGTAATCTGAGTGCCAACCCAACGGTTTCTACTCATTCATCTTGTTTTAGTGCTGTTGGCCTATGATTTTAAAAGTCATTAATTGAAAAAGAAGGAAAGAAGAAGAAGGATAGGGGATCATCGGGATACAGAAGTAGGCGGCAACTGGTCTTAGATGGATATCTTCTTTGAAATTTTCAAATTGAAAGATGCAATTGAAATTGGCAGTATTGCAGAGAGTTGCTTTTTGACAATACTTGTGGTTGATGCTGGCAATGTAATTATGAAGAGGCTTGAGGCAGAGATCATGATGAATAAATTTATTTCTAATGCAGTAAGGGGCGTTAGTAATTCTTCTGAGGATTTTATTTTGAAATATGGTCAGTTTCTTGAGTGTTTTTTTCTTTGATAGTGTTCCAGGCAGGAGAAGCATAAGTGAGTATAGGTCTAAGATTGCTGTGTAGATGAGTCTTTTAGTTTTGATTCTTGCCGGGGAGTGTGGTCGTATTAAGGATTTTAATTTGTTGTAATATGCATTTGTTTTGGCAAAAAATGATTCAATATGATATTCCCTGGTTAATTTATGGTTTAAGCTGAGCCCAAGATATTTTGCTTTTTTAACTATTGGAACTCCAGTGTTGAAGAGGATTAAATTGTTGGTGATTTTTTGTCTATTTCTTGCTCTAATAATTAAAAGTTGAGATTTTTGGGTGTTGATTTTGACTTTCCATTTTTGGCACCAATTTTCTATTGTTTCAGCTTAATTTTGCAGTCTGTCAATTGCAAGATTGACATTTTTGGATTTTGTTATGATTCCAGTATCATCAGCATATAAGGCAGTTAGGCTATTGTAATCAAGTTTATCTATGAGAAAGTCGTAAGTGAAGATTAGATAGAGGAGTGGCCCGAGGATGCTCCATTGTAGGACTCCAGAATTGATATTTCTAGTTATAGAGGTGTGATTGTTAATTTTGATTTGGAACTTTCTGTTTGATAGGTAACTTTGTAGGATTTTTATTAGGTTAGTAGGAATTTTGGTATCTATTAGTTTGAAGAGTAGACTAGTGTACCAGACACTGTCAAATGCCTTTGCGACATCAAGCATGAGGCATGCGATCGATTGCTTGTTGCGGATTGATCTGCCCATATAGTCAATGGTACGGATAAGTTGCTTAGTGGTGTCTAGGTTTTTTCTGAATCAATATTGTTCATCAGGAAGTTGGTGGAGTGAGTGTTGAAGTCTGTGTAGTATAATTCTTTAAAAAATTTTACTTATTGGGTTGCGAAGGTTTATAGGCCTGTAATTTTGTGGCATAACTGGATTTTGAGTGGTTTAGGGAAAAGAATAATGATGGCATTTTCCCATTGAATTGGAAAGTATTATTCTGAAGGCAGCTGTTGAAGATGTTTTTAATAATTTCGAGGTAATTTTGAGGGATATTTTTGATAATTTTGTTACTAATATTGTCTTGGCCGGGAGCTTTGCGATTTTTGAGGTTTTTAATGATTTTAACTATTTCTTCATTTCGGAGGAATTTTGTTACGGTTTTTCTCATAAGTTTTTCGGAGTCTTCATCAGGATCTTCATTATTAGGTGAGAATTGGTCTTCAAGGGAATCAGCAAAAACTTCGATTTTATCCTTGGAATTGAAAACAAGACCTTGCTTGCCATGTAGTGGTCTGTTTATTTGTTTATCTCTTTTGAGAGTTTTGGTTAGTTGCCAAGTGGAGTTATTGTCGGTGCAAATATTTTCGATTTTGTTATTCCACGATTTTTTCTGATAGTTTCTGCATAGTTCACGAATTTGTCTGTTTAGTTTATTCATTTCTATTTTAAAGTTAGGATCCTGTGTTTTTTGCCATTTTTTGCGAGTCCAGTTTCTTTGATTGATGATAATTTTAATTTCTTTTGGTAGGATATGGTGATTAGGCATTGGATTTTCATGAATTGTTGCTCTGTTAATGGCATTTTGAAGGTCTTCGTTAAGTTTGTTGATGGAGTTTTCTATTTCATTGCAGTCTGTTAGTGGCGGGTAGTTTTCACTGTTTCTGATGAGGATGTTATGGTAGAGGTTCCAGTCTATTTTTGAGATTTTCTTTATGGTTTGCGAGGGGGTATTTCCTATTGATGCTATTACTGGTACATGGTCTGAGGAAAGATCGTTGAGAACGTCTGCTGCTATTGCGATGCTAGTGCTTGAGATGAAAAAATCTAGAATGTCGGGCCTATGAAGATTATTTGGTGTGTAGTAAGTAGGGTGAATTGGTACAGTAACTTTAATGTTAAGCTGATTAATTATTTGAATGAGATCTTTTCCATTATTATTGTTGTTTCTACATCCCCAGCTAATATTTTTGCTATTAAAATCTCCTCCTATGACGACTGGAAGATTGTCAGGAATAAGGTCTTTGATTTGTTTAAGTGTTAGTTCGTGTTGAGGTGCGTTGTACAGAGCTGTGAATGTAATTATAGGGTAATTTTAAGTTTGCATGACTATTGAGATTTTTTCAAATCCTTGATTATTTGTTTTGCTGTATTCAATTGGAGCTAGAGATCTTTTGGCAATAATTGCGAAACCTCCTTCTTTATGGGATTCTCTATTGCAGATGAAAGTTGAGTAGTTTCCAATTTTAAGGGTGTTTTGTCCATTGAAATGAGTTTCTGTTATGAGGCAGATGTCATTATTATTTTCTGTAATGAAGTCTTTTAGTTCGGTTGATTGCAACGATGAATGGTGTAAAACTGTCATTTGTTTTAAATATTATTTGATTGTTGATATTGGCTGGAAGTGTTACTAATTATTGTTTTGGTAATTTCTATAATTCCAGATTGCTTTATATTGTTAACTAGGTTTTTTAGTTCTTTCATTATTTGTTGTGCCTCGTTTTAGGTTGTCTTGTTTTCTTTATTGATTTTTTCATTTTTCGCTGCTTCTGCATAGCTTTTGCCGATGAAGATTCTATTTTGATATAATTTGTTATTTGTGCTATTATTTGTTGAGATTAATTTTGTTTCTGTTTTTGGATATTTAGGGCAGTCTCTGTGATTTGAGAAGACCGGTAACTCGTCAAGCTTTCAAATTTACTGAATAACTCCTAAAATTTTCAGTGATTTTTGTTTTCAATTTGAAAGGCATGCATTTTAAGCTAAAAGAAAAAAAAAATGGTAGCCTTAACAGTAAATTCTTTTTTCATGCATGTTTCTTCTACTCTGGTTAGCAGAATTCGAAAGGGCTAGATGTATATCGTGTACTCTTAACTACTTTCTATCTCCATTACAAATACAAACCCAAAATCTTATCATATTATGTAGGCTTTAGATTTTTCTTTTATATTTTAAATAATAAGCACATTCATTTCTTCAACTTTCAGAAACAACAGAGCTTCTTTATAGTTCTGTAAGTTCCAAAATAGCGTAATGTAGACAGGTTTGACAATTCTATAGCGACTTGAGAACAAACACCGAAACGATTATCTCAATAACGTAATTATTCAAGAACGCGTTATTTACTGAACGGTTATCAGTTGATAACGGTTCTTATATAACAGCTTCTTTAAATAACGATCTTTCAATCCTTGGTTTGAATTTAATAATTGTGTCTTTGTTTGCAAGGTTTTAAGATTTTAGTATTTGACAGTTGGATTTTTTCCTTTATTAATTTCTTTTGGTTTGAAAATGAGTAACGTAAGTTTTAATCTATTTTTAATTATATTAATTAGATATTAAATTAATTTCTAATTTTATATATTTATCCCCGCGTGTTTCTGAAAATGGCTAAAGTACCTCGTGGTATTCTGTTAAATTGAATTTTAATTATATGCCATAATATATTAGTTAATGCTAAATACTTAATGCAATTGATGGTGCAGATATTAATGGAAAGGAGCTTTCTCTCATTTTTTATTGCTAAGTTTTTGGAATTCCTGTCAGATATAATCTTTATTTTTGATTTGAACTTTTTAATTTATCTATTTAAAATTAATCAACCTCTATTGAAATTTCCTTTTGTACTGTAAGTTTCATTCATTTTTCGTTAATATATTTCTTGTCTAATAACATATATTACCATCTAATTAATGTTACGAGTTTGAAATGAGGTTGTTTTCCTAAACTTTGCTGACAGCAGTGGAGATTCCAGAAGCTATTAACGCTCGCAAAACGTTTTTAATTCTGAGAGAATATTTAGCCTGTAATTCCAAGGTACATGTAGCTATTAAAAATATCTTTTGAATAAACTTATAATCCATGAGTAATGAAATAAAATTTAAATAAATAGGCGGCTGTATCCCAGCGTACGGTACGCTGTTTTTATACAATTAAAATAATTATACAATATACAATTAATATAATTATATAATATAAAATTATATTATTTTATAGAAATAATATAATTTTATACAATATTATATACAATTAATTAATAATTGTATGTATGCGTACCGTTGTATATATGTGTATCGTACAAGGAGCGTACCGTTCATTGGGAATTAACCAAAAGGATATTTGATTTGTTTGAAACTTAGTGAAATAAGATAAATTATCAGCTAATATAAAAGTTTCAGATTAATAAAGCTGCAAAAAACTAAACTCTTCAAGTTATTTTCATTTACTCATATATCTATGTATTGGTAGACATCAACTAATCCCTTAAATGTGATTTTATTTGTAAAAAAAAAATAAGTTTTGTAAATAAAATATTTTCTCTAAGGCAATGTATGAGCAATATTACATGCTAATTATCTTTTATGTCCTTTGTTCCCTTGATGAGAAGTAAGTTATGTTTCTATTGTTTCTTAATTTTTTTTCTTTCTTTGCAATTTTCATGTTTTTATTTTAACGTCTACCATCATTCTAATCTTCACTGTTTGGATGAGTAGTACTAGTTTCTCTTTTGTGTTTTAAATGATTTGTCTTTTTTTTTTATGAATCTTTTAATTTGAGCAGTGTAAAATAATTTATTTTTACTTATTATATTAAAGTATTTTTAAAATTTATTTTTATAAACTTTTACATTTTATGATTTAAATTTTAAACCAAATAATAATTTATGTTCAAGTGCATTGCTATTCTCTGTAGGTCATTCATTGTTTATCATTGACAAATGTCTGCAAAAATTGAAAGGTAATGTGCTAACCATTATTCAATGGCAAACATTGATAAAAACAATACAAAGGCAGTAAAAACTGTCATTATTAAAATAATGTAGGACTGTATAGAAAAATTGTATTCTTAATTGCATTGTACCAAAAGACTAAAGTCTAAAAATTCTAAAATTCAGTCAAATTAAAAATCTTTATTGTATGATTCAAAAAGTATTTAAAATCTGTATTTCGCTCAAAATGAATGAAGGCCCTTAAATCTCTTTTAGTAACATTGGAAGTGAAATAAATTGTTGTAATTATTGTCAATGAGAATATAATTTTAATTTTATAGTAATAAGTTTGTTTTAATTTTTATGCAGGAAAGTGAACCTGAACAATTTTGTAAATTATTTATTGGTGGTTTGAACTATAAAACTACTGAAGAAGTACTAAAATCTCATTTTGAACAATGGGGTGAAATAGTTGATTGTGTTGTGATGAAAGATCCTCAAACTAGGAAATCTCGTGGTTTTGGGTTTGTGACCTTTAAACGAGCTCATATGGTAGACGATGCCCAAGCTGCAAGACCACACAACATTGATGGCAGGGAGGTAGAACCGAAACGAGCTGTTCCAAGAGAGGTTTATTTACTTATTCTTATTTGTATTTGTAAAATTTTATTTTATAATTATTTCTGATAAAGTATTGCTATTAAGTATTTCAGTATGTGGAACTGCGCTTAAATAACTGGGGATTATTAGAAATCTCAATTATATAAATTTGGGCAATTATGTAAAGAATTTTAAATATCTAATGCTATAAAAAGTAAATATTTTTTCTTGCTATCTTGATTTTTTTTTTAAATATTAAATAAGAAGAAAATTTATATACACTAATTGTTAAGGTTTTTCACTTGAAACTATAATTTGAAAGCAGGCAAATATTATGCATAATTATATTCAATGTAAATATTGTTCAATTTATACTTTATACTGACAAGCATTTGTTACGTATTAGAATTACATTATAATTTCAAGTGGCTATCACCTGTATTAATGAAAAATATAATCCAATCATTAGTGGTAAAATACAGTGTGCTAATATTAGAATATAAAAAAAAAAACTAGAAATGTTTTTCATGTATTATTGTCATAAAATTTTACTATTATTGTCATAAAATTTTACATTTGATTTGTAGGAAAGCATTTTTTATGATATAAACAAAATATGATGTAAAACTACAGAAAAATAGTGTAGAACCACATAATTATTTATATGTATATCTCTGAAACATACTGTTCAGAGTTAATTTAAAATATTAAGTACAGTTAATGGTTAAAATGCATATTACGGACACAGCTTGCAAGGGTAAAAATTGCCAACTGTTAAATTTGGCAATTTCCCCATTTCACCAAATTAATTCACCATAAGCAATAAATCAAATGTAGGGGTTAGCCTGCACTTGAGGGTGCCCCCTTGATTCTCGCCAAGTCAGGCAAAATCTAATCGTGTTCTGATTGCAACAGAACAATTGATTGTTCTGTGCTTACAAAAATTGCCAATAAAATTGATAGCCAAACAAAAATCGCCAAGTGTGCTAAGAAGACACACTCAAATATAGTTTTACCAATGTAGGTACCATACATAACTCCAAATTAGAAGCTTTTTTTTTTTATGTGTATTTTTAAAAATTTGAGCTCACCTGGATATCATGCTTTGAAATGGATACTTAGAAGTTACTAGATATTTAACCTTTGAGTGATCAAAGTGAGAAAGAAGTTATTAATTGGTCTATGAATTTTGATTAAATTTCTAAATATATTTATTTTAAATGTGATGGACAAATAAAACTTGTCATTAGAATGGACCTCAGAGACATGGAGATGCTATTTAAAAATTAATAATTTTATTACCTATAGTCCAATAATATTTTGAAAGATTTTCTATGTTCTGCTATTGATATTTATCTGCCAGCCAATTGTGATGATACGAAAGAAGACTAAAGATAAGAATTAAAGACTAATTGTTTTTTTTATGCAAGCATAGAATTTATATAATTCTATAGTATTTAAAATGACAAAACTACAGAATTGTTCTATTTTTCAAATTATTCCAGATTTGTTTTCTTAATTTAATAGTTATTGCAGAAATTGATAAATTTGTGGAATTGCTTGAAACTATATTTTTGTATAAACTATAATCTTTGCTTAATTTAAATTCTAAATAGTATTTATGTTCATCATTTGTAAAATTGTTAAATGAAATTTGAAAATTTGTATTTTTGTGTGCTAATGATTTGTAAAAAATGAAATTAAAATTTATTAAATTAATTAAAAAATTCATTTGTTAAATTCATCATTTTATTTAGTTTTAAATAGATGTTATCAAATGTAATTTTCATTTTCTTATTAATTTTGCTTCTTTATTTCCTTTCTTAATTTTAATTCTGAAATACTGTTTCCTTGTATATTATTCAATTACTGTTTGCTTGTTGAGTGTTATGCTTAGCAATTAGAAACTTGGAAAATCCCCAATTTCTTATGGTTGCTATTTCAAACTATCTATTGATGTCCATTGTGGTTTGCTATTGAAATTACCATTACTTCGTCTTCTCTGTGTGGAGAAAATTTTTTCGACAATTGGCAAGGCTGTGTTTGTAATATGTATTTTAACCCATTTAACTAATGTGATGGAATATACTAAAAATTTATACTTTATTTACTTTTAACAACCAATTTTAAAATGAACTAGTTAAATTTAAATATTCATTCTGTTTGCCCAGAATTGATTGTTAAAGGTGTTTTATTTAAATGCAAGTCCTATGGTTAAAGTTAGTTGTATGGTTCTGTTTTGTTTGGATGAGTAACACTACTACGCACATATTTTCTTTGGATCTTGTGCTTTTTATATTACATATTCTAGTCTCTACAAAGTGTTTTAAATGGCCGTAAATACTGATTAGTTCTTTACTTGAAGCTCAGTAGTGTAGTGGTAGTGCTTAGTGTTACTACACAGGTCCAAAGTTCAATCTTTGGCAAGGACATTCTTCAGTGATCAATCGAACTAGTACCAAGCATACTTTCTTCCTAGTATGCTTGGTACTAGTTCTTTCTTTCAGCCTAAACACTGAGTTGACTTATGTTTTGCTCTTCAGGGTCCTCAGTTATGAAAACAGGCTTGGGCACTGTAGTCCTTTGCCTCCTTATGGCTGTCATGCCATTGAGTTTAGTTCTTTGTTTGACAAATATGCTAGTATAATCTTGACAAACAAAAATTAAGAATGAGGGATTATCATTGTTGTCTTCTCCTGTCTACCATTTTCACAGACAAAAAATATATTTCCCCAATTGGTGCTAAAAAAGAACAGGAATTATATTTATTAAAACAAAAAGGTAAAAATATCTATTTTCAATTCAAATTCCAAATTTTTAGTATACAGAGAAAATTAATTATAAATTTAGAATTTGCATGCATTTAAAGTATATAAATGTACTTGTGAAATAACACTGGTTTTGCAGTCACTAAGTCGTAGCATTTAGTAGTTAATCATAAATTTTATGATATATACAGACTCGTATCTATGAATTCAAAATATTTAACTCTAGCTTAAAATGTAAGACACAGCTTTTTCTTTTTGGAGCTTGTGCCAAAAAACCCAACCAACCAACCTTAAAATGTAAAGTGATATAAAAGTTTCTTTGGGGGATGTGAAGTAACAATTAAGACTTTTTACTTAGAATATCTATAATAAATAATAATTGAACTTAACTGATTCTTGAAAGGTAAAAAAACAACAATACTGTAAAATATTGTGAAAAGAAGAAAAAAATGTAAATATTTTCTATATTTATAAATATATTTTATGTTAATAATATTGGTGAATTATTTTAAGTTGTAGAATATGTAATTAATATTTCATTTGAAAAATGATGTATGTTAAAAGTCTTTATTGAGCATAATTGCATAACAGTATTAAAATATTATATATTTTGTTAGGATTCTGGAAAACCTGAAGCTCAAGTAACAGTAAAAAAATTATTTGTTGGTACACTTAAAGATGATGTAGAAGAAGAAGATTTAAGAGAATATTTTAATCAGTATGGCAACATTGTAAATGTCACTGTTGTTCAAGATAAGGCAACTGGGAAGAAAAGAGGATTCGGTTTTGTTGAATTTGATGATTATGATCCTGTAGATAAAGCTGTGTGTAAGTAATTATTTTTATTCTTTTTCATTAAGGCAAAACTTTTTTCATAGTTAAAAATAAAATGGATCTATTATTAAATATTTTTCATAGAAAAGTAACTTATATCATTACCTTTTAAATTTAATAATAGGAAAGTACTTTCTTAACTACTTTTTAATAGTGAGAAAACATACAATCAAAGGAAAGAAAGCTGATGTAAAGAAAGCTTTATCTAGGCAAGAAATGGATAACATCAAGAGAAAGAAAGAAATGGCTCCATTTGGCAGAGGTAGCAGTGGATCTAGAGGTAATATCTTTTTACTTACATAATTTTTTGCTTTGTAAATGTAAATGTTTTCCTGTTCATAGGTTAAAAATATTTTGATTTCAAATAAGGAATTCATATTAAATTCTAATTAAGATTTTTTGTGAAAAAAAATTCTTTATACTGTTTTTATTCTAAGCTTAAATATGAGCTCTTCAGTTTACCAGAATAATCAGTTTGGTTCTATAAGTAAACTAGAATCTATTGTTTTGAATCAGAATTATGTTATTGTTTAAAATATTCTATAAATTTTTACATACAAAAGCCCTTGTCCTGTGCCCCTGCTTTGTACACAGATGCTGTATAACCTTATTAGTGCATTTTTGAATTTTTTGCTGATTAAGATATTGCCATGCTAATGTGATTGTTGCATCATGTCTTTTTAAATAGATTAAATCTGATTAATTATATAAAACATGAATAAAATTATGAAAGATGTAAATTTTCTCTGAAAAAAAACTGGAATTATAATAATCTTCCTAGGATTTTTTAGTGATAATAACATAGTTAAAAAAATATTTTAAATAGTCTCGATGATGTATAAACTAAAGATGCCAGAATAAAATTTTGAATATTTATTATGCCCAGTCTTTTGTATATGAAAGAAATCAGGCTGCTGGAAAAAATAAAATCTACCAAAAAATTCACCAAATTCAAATTTCTGTCTAAAATACATATAGTATGTGTCTTCCTAATTGAGACTCAACTGTATTAATGTAATTGAAGAACAAAAATTCTGATCTTTGAATGGCTTCAAAGTTTTACAAGAGAATGATTCTTGTTAGACTGTAGAAAAAAAAAACTTAACAGTTTAAAATTTGTTTTTTCATATAGGTGGTGGGAAAAATGGGTTTGGTGTGGATAGAGGTAGCTACGGTAATGATAGAGGTAACTATAGTAACGATAGAAATGGATATGGTGGTGATGGTTTTGGTTATAATAGTGCTCCTAATGCATGGAGTGAACCTGCTGATTATGGAAGATCAAACTTTGGATCAGGTAAGAACAATTTAACATAGATTATATATCTAATTTTTGATCCTCGTTGAAGATGTGTGTAATGAAAAATATGTTCATACACACTTGAGTTTTTTTAAGTAAATTTTATTTGATTTGCTTTTTAGAATTGGTAATTATATTTGAGAGCAGAACTATTTCAAAACTCAGTATTAAAATATGGATTGTTATTATAGATGTTTTAGTATTTTTGTACAGAAACTACTTACATTTCATTATTAATAAAATTAAGCATAAGTTTTTATGTTAATATAGCATTAGTTTATAAATCTATTTCAGACTTGTTTTTACTATTATTTTAAGTTTTAAAGTCACTTATCCAAATTTATTTAATTGTATATAGATTTAAGTTTGTTTTCTTTAAATAAGGTGGCTGGGGAACTGATTATGGTTCCTCCTATGGTGGTGGCCCCATAAGGGGTTCTGGTGGTTATCCTCAGCGAAGCCAAGGCCCATATGGTGGTGGAAGCAGAGGTATTGAATCTTATTATTCATGATTAAATTATTCCTGATTTATATTTCAAGTTTGACTATATTAAAATTTGTTTCTTTAGGTGGTTACTCAGGAGGACGTAGTAGTAACTATGGTGGAGGACTCAGGCGATAGTTTCATTGGTGTTTAAGTTGGGGTAATTTTCTTATTTTAATTATGAAATTTTAGACTCAGTATTTTATTTTATTTATAATAATTTTTTCCAAATTATATTCAATTTTGTTGTATTTATTACATGAATGAAGGTGAAGAGAATTTTATTTTTAAAATAACTTTTATCTTAATTATTTAAAGTTATTCCATAAATTGTTAACTATAAAGGATAGTTTTTTTAAGCTATGGTTTATTTTTGATATTAGGCACTGAGATAGTGATAATTCAAAGATTGTTAAATTCAAAGCATAGAAAAAAATCACCTAAATACTTATGATTTAAGTGAAGTAAAATCAAGAAAAAAGAGAAATTAGAAATACTTAGCTAACCATTCATTGGGTTAGCTATGTATTTTTAATTAATATTTTTTACCGTTTGATAATTAGAAATACATAGTGAATTATATAATATTTGATTAGATGAGTTAGGAAACTTCAAGTATATATATTGCATTATATATCATTTAAAATTTTTGAAGATACTTGTGTTTAAAGATACAGCTTTTGCTATATGAACTTGATAAAAGATGTATCTAATTATTTGTAGGCAGTGTTCCACTCTTATAATCACTTAGATATTTGTATAGACAGTTTATTGACTAAGCATTTATTAAGTCTTTAGAAAGAAAATTATGTAATTGTTATATGCTGATGCAATTCTAAAAAGCTTATAACTGGTTGAAGAAAAGTCTGAATATTTATGAAGCTTACTTAATAAAGATTTCTAAAAATGTAAAAATATTAAATATATTGATGTTTTAAATTAGCTCAAACTTTATTTAATAAAAATACTGTGCTTAAATATACTTCAAATTGTATTTGATGTTTTATTGAATGGGATTATTTCTTTTTTAAAATTATAACTTAACTACAATTATTTAACTGAATTATTATTTTAAACTACAAGTGCTATTTTTAAGTGTTTTGAATTGTAAAATAAATACAAGCTATTTTAAAAATTAAAATCAATTGGAACTCAATTTTAGATTGTTTTTGATTTTATATTTAAAAAAAAAAAGGAAAAAAAAAAATTATTTTTGGTGAATTTATTTAAGAGAAAAAACATCAGGAATTTTCTTTGCAATAAATGAACTTAGAATTTCATTTTGTAATGTTAGTTAATATATTTCTGACAAATCAATTAATTAAAAAAAATAATTCTACATTTTATTTTGCACTCATAAGGATTCATTTCAAGAGCTTAGCTGCAAAAATCACACATTTACAAGTTTTTTTTATTATTATTTATTTATTTATATACTATGATGTATTTCATAGAAAACTTTTTTCTTGATAATTTTTTGCTGTAAATTTGAAGTGTTTCACTGACCTCTGCAGTACATAAACAATCATTGTTTCAGTCAGTGAGAATAAAGCCCTAGAGAAAATGTGAATTGTTTCATTGCATACTGTGTTTCTTACTTCTATACCTTAATTTTAGATTTCTTTGTAAGACTTTTGATTTTCCTTATAAATAAATATTATTAAATCTGAGTTAAATTTTTAACAGAAAAATATGCTGCTATAATGAAAATTTAATACAGCATTAATTTACTTATTTTCTTATAGACATTACTTGCCCTATTAAATATTAATTAATTTGGTTTGTGTAATTTTATATGTTGTGATGTGCTTTCATTTTTTAATGATTTTAGCTTTCTGATTTAATTATCAATATGTATAATCGTAATTAAAATATATAAGGGATAATTTTTCTTTACTGCGTTACTTAACATGAAATATCTTTGCTTTAGGAACATTTTAATCTCATAGACCAGCATTCACGCATCTGTGTAGGCCATATGTGTATAGTCATTGTAGTTTAAGAACTTAGAAGAACTGAGGATTGATAGAAATTGAATACATATGAAAAGAAATCACTTGCATAAGTCATCAAGGAATGTCTACAATCATTTAATTTTAAATATTTCTTAGTAAATCAAATAATGTTTCCCAGAATAAATTTAACTTTTAAATTTATTATTTCAATATTCACCATTGTAAAATTTGAAAAGTTAAAATGTACATTTGTATGATCATTTCTCATGTCATCAATTTCATTTTAAAAATAAATGTTGATACTTATAATTAGGTGTATTGTTTATTAATATAAAATGTGAGTTGAGCTTCATAGATTTTTTATTTTTACAAAAAAAATTTTTGTATTAGATGCAGGATATATTTAGCTTATTTGTTTGTTAGATGAGGTAAAATTTATAGTTATAAATTTTATGCCTAAAAGTTATGATTTAGGTAATATGACTAATTTTTAAAATTGTTAAATTCATATTTACTTGAAAGTGTTAAATGAAATAGTATTGAACAAAATTTCAATGTGCATGCATTTTGGTATCTAATATTTATGATGCTTGATTATTAAAATTCATGTTTTTGGATTACTTATTATGAAAACATTAACAATTTTTTAAACTAAAAGTACGAGTGGTATATTATGTGACTCATTTCTTAAAATACATTAGCATTTATAATATACATGCTTACATTTTTTTTTTTCCTGAAACTACTCTAAGATTTTAATTAAAAGAAATTCTGAGAATACTTCCAAGAATTTAACAAAAGTCTAAAATTCTGTAAAAAGAAATTACATGCACACATGCTTTAAATTTTTCAGCAAAATTTTTAAGTCTTAGTAGAAAGTGTAGAATGTACTTTTATATAAATGTATAAGATAATGTTACTTGCTGTAATTTTTACCACTTATTTCAAGCATTGCATTTCAAAATTTTTGGGCATCTGATTTTTTTTCTGGAAAAATGTGTATTTCACTTGGATGAATACTTTATTATCAGCAAATTAAATCTTGTCAGTGTGATTTTCATAATGAAATTTAACTTTACACAACTTGGTGGAAATTATATATATCTCTGTTATTAACAGTGTTTAATTTTGAAAACCTTGTTTAACAGTGAAAAGCTTGAATAATCAGTGATCTTGGTTTCCAGTTACAGTTTGGACTGATTGAATATTTAAAATTCCTCTTAAACAACATTCTAGGGATAGGCTTTGTGGAATATTTTTGTAAACAAAAAATTTGCCTTCGTCACACCTAAATGAAATTGTTTCCGTTAGTAAAAATTATTGTACACGTGTAAAACAAAACAGATGTTTTGATACTTCAGAAGTTAATTTGTTCATAAATTTAACTTCTCAACTGAGTATTAAGTTTTGGAAAAATGTTTTGATCCTATCCTTAGTTTAATTTTTGCTTGAAGAAAAAATAGACAAGTTGAATTACCAAGAGTAGGTTAAAAAATTTGACTTCCATTCAAATTTAGAAATTTTTATATACTATTAGAGAAAATTCTATTTGTGTAAATTGTTGTTGCTTTTTTAAAAAAAATTTTTTGTATTAAATTACTGTTTAAGTTCTATTAATTAAGAATTATGTAGATTGCCTTTCTGGAAAATAGAAACTATAAATGTTCTTTTTTCATGAAACTTAGATTTTAACAGACTGATTATTTCTACCTGGAGATTTTTTCTGTAACTCTTGACAACTCATACTCTAACTGTAACCAATACTGTAAACATTGAAGGCTCAAGTTTTCCCATTTGACTGGTCTTCTAGCATTAAACAGAAATATAATGCATTTCCTGTTTCTGAATTTTAGAATTGTATTAAGTATCTTGTGTTTTAAAGAATATAATCTTACTATGATCTGTGTTATTTATATGTGTTCTATTTAAAGTGCCACAATATAAGGTAAAAATAGAGCTGCATCATTTTTAAATAGAAATCATAGTTGTAACATTGTTTGCTTGTAAATTTCCATAGTTTCCACTATCATTTGGTGTTTTCAAAGAGTTGTTTTGGATTATATATTAATTTTCTTATTACTCACTTTTTGGGAGAGGCTTGTAGAACAGATAAAACTTATCACTAAAATGGGAAAGATTAAAGAAGAGAAAGACATGAAGGGACGACTTTGTCTTTCTCTTTAATATAAATTATTTCTCACAAACTAATTGCCAAGAGTTGAGGAAGTCAATTCTTAATTCACAATTACTGGTTATATTCTCTACATTTTCTATGTTATTGGCTTTATTTGTAAGGTTACTCTGAAAAAATTTAAAGTAAATTTATTGACATTTAATTATGAATTTTTTTAATTGACATTTAATTATAAATCACTGAATTCACTTATTTTTTAAAGTTTAACCAGCTGGCACTCTTGCTAAAAGTGGAAAATAATTGTAATCCATAGCATCATATTTCATGAGGTTTTATGTACTTTTGGCTCTTTTCTTTATTAATAGTATAAAATTTTTATCATTTAATCATGTTACACATGAAGTTAATGTTATACATGAACTTTAATTTTCTAACATGAACTCTGATTTTCTAAAGAATTCTTTTGGATTTTCTTGTTTTCCTATTTGATAATTTAAATTTTTTTTAATTTTGCTATAACTCTTAATAATTTTGATTAAAATGAAAATTCATTTCATGATAAATGATTGTGATAGCTCTAAACATGTATTAATTTAAAACTTGAGTATTTTCCACTTTTAGTCTCCTTCTGATAGGCAAATAATGCATTCCAGGAGACCTGACTTATAGAAGACTCTTGCTGCATATATGCTTTTTCTAAAACAGTTTTAATAACTACTAGATGGTACTGTGTGTCCATTACATATGAAATGACTTAGTTTAGTAACCTGACCTTGTTTCTTCATATTCTGACTGGATTTGGTATATGCTTGTCACCAGTACTGAGGAAGGAAGAGATGTAAGCATGTGATATAAGCATTTGAGTTTCTGACAGCTTTCCATGGACTTTTTTTGCTACTCTGTGGGATCTTTTAGGGATTTAACATCAGTTATTGTTTGTCAGATACATTTCCCTTATCTTAGAAACCTTGATTCTATATGCAAAAAAGTTATTTATCAGAAGAGGAATAATATTCGTGAACCAATTAGTGACATAGGTAAAAGTAATTATTCATTTTCTAAATAGATAAAAAGTGATATTTCTAAACATTTTGTCAGAGACAGCTTAGTAAGTACTTTCCTATGCTTCTGGCCTAAGAAAATTATTTTTAAGCTTGTGGAGGTAAAAATATTGAATGCCAACTTTCTTTTTGACAGAAAACATGACACCACGAGAAGAAACTGTTTGAATAAATTTTAGAGAACTATAGAAGTGAAAAATAATTCATAAAAAAAAAAAAAAAATGTTAGATTTGTTACAGCAACTATTGAATTTTCTGGTAAGAGCTTCAACTTATCCTTATATGAACTGATATGAAGAAAACAAAGAAAAATGTAATATGACTTGGTTGATTTATTTCAGCAATAATTATGTCCAAGAACATAAATGGTTCCTCAGAAGGATATCATAATTGTTCTGGTTATTTTATCTTAACCTGAATTGTTTTGTTCTAAAATATTCAAGTTTTGTATGCTATCAAGTGGAAGTGATAGAGATTAAGTTATGCAGCAAATTTTTAAACTTATGGCTAGTAAAAAAATGGAAAAATGTTTGGTAATTAAGGTGGAAAATAAAGCATGAGCTGTGTACAAAAGAAATGTATCCAATGTGCAGTTTGATAACCCATCTCTTTCATTTAATTATTAATGAAACAAATATATTTTACTTTTAAAATATGTTTAATGTTATTTTAAAAGCTATTAAAAATAAAATCCACAACTTTTACTAGAATCTTGGAATTATCACTCTTGATCTGATTTTTTCTCCTCAGTTTATCGCATTTTGTGATGAGGTGAATCCAAATAATGCTCTGCATAATGTTTTCTGTGCAATTATATTTTTAATCATAGTTTGTTTTTATTTTATGTGACTTTTAAAGTTGAAAAAGGTCTTGCCTGTGACTATGGATTATATACAGGGAAATATGGTATATCTCAAGCTGAGTAATATTCTGTGATATATTTTTATTTAAATTAAAGGGAAAACATTCTAGTTTTGATGTGTTTGGCAGCTTATGTAATCTAAGATGGTACCAAAAATTAGAACATAAACCTTAATTATTTATTTTTTGTTCCTTAAAAAAGTAGAAAGTGCATTCTGTTGTACTATACCTTCTGCTTCATTCCTAGAAAGCATTTTTAACGTGTGCGAATGCGAAATGATTAAACGTTGAATCTTTGTAGTGAAAAATTATGATCTCCTTTTAAAAGAAATTCAGAAGTTTTTGCAATTATTAAAATAGTGTTTGTAAAATCCATAATATTCCTGAAGCAATATTTCACAGTAAATGAAGCTGGTTTCTGATTTCAAATTATTCATAATTTCTAGCTTGATGGTTGCTTTAAAATTCTTGTAGGTGCTTTGAAATGATGTAATTGTTATTTTACTATTTAATTTGCAAGACAGAAAGGAAAGTATTATTATTGTCTACATTTTTTTGTAACAAATTTGAAATAAACAAATTATGTAGATTTATCTGTAGAACAAAGGATTCTCATGGATGTTTTAAAGTAATTTTTGATTCTGAAATGTGTACTTGTATTTATAATACATTTCAGTGAAATAAAATAAATTTCATTCTTAATTAGCTATTGAATGCTGAAAGTGGTTTAGCATTACTAAATAAATCCTATTGTCTTGGAGAGAAATGATTTAAGATAATTCAAATAATTTCCATAAAACTAAATTTTTTTATGGTAGAATAGCACACTCAATAACAAACTATATTATTGCATTACTATTACCACTAAATGTAATTTTATTCTAGCAATTAATATTTAAATAAATTAATCATGGGTTAAAGACATGTGATTTGGCTAGATAACTAAATTTGCTTTGAGTTTTACTTATAATTTGAAAACAAAATAGTAAAATTTAATTTTTAAAATGTAAAGAAAGCTTGTTTAGGATTTTTGATTGTTGTTCAATCGACTCTAATTTTTAGAAAAATGGCCACGCCATTATAAGTAGCACAGTTGAAGAAGTTTGTTTTAAAGAATAATCATATATAAAGTTACAAAAAGACCATATTAAATTTCATTGTGGCAACAGTATTAATGATATATTAGTTGAAAAACCATGAAATAAAAATTGTGACTATAAAATACTGGTGAAATATATTTGAAATACAAGCTTTTGAACTTGTATTTATTTAACAGTTTATGTTCAGGAAATATTTAATTGAAAGAATTTATTTTGGTAGAAAAAAGTGCATTTATCTGTATTTTTAATGAAGACAAAATGTAATTCTTATATCAGCTACAAAGAATTTACCCAATTGTGATCTAAATTATCCAATTCTGCTATGTCACTAACAACTGTTCTTTATGGATAGAATTGCAGTCTGTAGAATCTATTATTGTTCACGATGTTTTTGTCATTTTAGTAGATTACATATTTTGTAAATTATAGTGGAATTTTTTTTTTAAGTGCACATAACTATTTCATCAATATAAAATAAACTTTAAACATGAAAGTCTAGTGATTTTTTAAAAGTTACAAATTGCAGAGAAAATGCTAATTTTTTTTATTCAGTTAATTTATTAATATTGAAAACCTTATAAATATTTAAAAATACAAGTGGAAAAAGTATATTTTATTAGGTATTTTGTCAATTATTTGGAGTGGTCATATTTATTTGGTAGTAAATACTTCTGCACCATGCCTTTTAATATATTTGTCTTACAAAATAGTCTGAAGTCTTTTGGAAACTACTGAATTTAGAAATTTCAAAAAATTTTATTGCTTTTGAGCATTATGCTTGTTTATGGTTATAGTGCAAAACCAATTAAAAAAAAATAAAATTTCTTCCGATTATTTTTATGCCAAAATTGAATAATTGCAACTCTTATTCAAGCTAGTTAAACAACTATAGAACAAGACTTCAATTCTTGTTGTATAGTTATTTAATTGATAATTAATGCTTAATTATATTTTCAGTTTTATTCAAGTATTTTTCTACGTTTCTGATCATTTTTAAAAGTTTGCTCTTATATAGGAACTTTCTTTTTATTGTTTTATTACGATCTTTTTTGTTTTGAGCATAGTTTACTTTCAATTCAACAGTTTGTATATTTGATTTAATTTCTTGGCTTGAATGAGTTAGTAGTTTAAAATCTGGTTTAAATTAGGTCATGATTGAATTCTGCCTCAAAAGTTAAAAAATTAAATAAATAAACTATATTTAATATTACTTGGCAGTTAATTTAGATGCCTGTAATATAAATTAAAAATGTATTTTATATTAATGATAAAATCAGTTTTTTTGATATATATTTTGATATCAAGATTTTTATCTCTCATTTAGAAAAGGTAATTTTGTGGTAAAAAGCACATGCTATGAGTGCATTTGAAATCTAGATATTTGGTTATGCTGTTGTATTTCTATTGGCAGTTTAGAAGACAACTGTAATCAGAATAACAAACATTAAAGCTAGAACAAAGGTAACATGAACACAGATAACAAAACCAGAACCACAATTAAGTCTATAAATCTTTCATCTTGTGCAGTTCTGTAGAATCTCTTCCTTAAGTGTCTTGAATTTAGTGCAGGGGAATAATTCAAATGGCTGACATCCATTACCATATGTTGCACAGTTGACGTAAGATAACTTGACAGCTCTTTTACACGAGATAGATGTTTATACAGAGACAATCATGGCCAGTAGTAAGACAAAAAATAGCAATAGCTCTGTCTCTTGGCTAAAGTAGAACATGTGATTTCATCTACCCATTTCTGCCTCTTTTATATTTTTCCCAAAAATCTCTAAAAAAATTTTTTTTAATTGATTGTTGGGCGGTATAAAAAGGAATAGTTTATATGGTATTTGTAGAATTTTGGATGCCTAATTTGCCATGGAATCAGCCGTTTCATTCCTCTAATTCGTTGTGTGCTACCACTGCAATGCAACCATTTGTTTCTTAAATCATTAAATAGAAAAGAATCTCAAAGAATACAAATTTCAAACTTACAATCGAAATTAAATAAAAATATACTTTATGAATCCTAGTATAATTTATGTGCATACACTTTGAGGCATTAATAAACGTCAGTCTTAAGTATCATTCATCATATTTTTTTAAGCCATTGGTATGGAATTTCTCCCACCTAAATCTAATTCCCGACCTTGCCTGAATTTGAGTATAATCAATAGTTTCAAGTAAAAATATGAGATACTTTCAGTCTTGTGTTGTTTCATGGAATTTCCTTATGAAATTGACCTTCAAGGCGCAATGCTTTTGTGAATGTATGCTTAGAATGATGTTACAGAAAACGATATCGAAAATTAAAAAAAAATAATTAAATTTTTTTTAAATTATTAAAATAAGAGTGATAACTTCAACTGATTTTTTTTCATTGAAGTGAAAGTAAAGAAATTTAATTATGAATTTATATTTTTAATTGTGAGTTTAAATGTTATGTTTTAAATTATGCATTTCATTTTGCCTATGGTTTTTATATAAAATATTTTTTCTAACAGTGCTTTATTTATACAGGCTATGCATTAAAAAAATAGAAAAATAATTGTTAGATCTAAAAAATATTTTTCGATTTTAAGAGCTATTTTACTGGATCATACGTGTTTGTAAAATCCACTGTGTATAAATTCTTTGCTATTGGATGTCTAAAAATTCTTTAGTTCTTTCACTTTTTTGTATCTTTCTTTCATAAATTCATTTTACGATAATAGAATTAAAAAAAATTTTTGTATTTTTTGAATAATTTATGTTAAAATAAATTTACTCTGTGATCTAAACTTGACTTTTTTTATTATATCGTTTTAAGTACTATCTAACTTGATATTTTAGATTCTTACTGTTCTGTGTAATGGTTTTGAGCATCTGAAAATTATTTGAAAATATTTTAATAGAAGATGTTTTATTCATGTGCAGTTTTTATTTAGATTTGTATTTTTTGCATTTAAGGATTTTTAATTCAAAAATAAAAAAATGACAAAATTTATATTTAAATAGTTGAAATACTTGGTAAACACGAAATTTCTTCGCGTTTTAGCGTTCCCATTGAATGAAGTGAAAATAAGCATGCAAATTAGTGTATGGCGTGATTGAGACAGTTGAGAGAAATATTTTATTTTTATTTCTAATGGCGGGCACCCTTGAGCAAATACGTACGTACATTATCCGCAGCAAGGCTGGAAACTGCTACTCATTTTATCGTTCGTTACCTATGAACCAAGTCACGGAGGTATGAGTAGCATCGCCCACGCCACACCACCACAAACCCTTTTATAGGGCGCCCCACATTCATCCATTATCTGAGGAAAGGACAAGAAACATAGAGTAAGAGAAAGTACATCCATGCCCGAGCTGGGATTCGAACCTAGGTCCTCCCCATTCGTAGTCAGTTACGCTAACCACTAGACAGGTTGGGCGGCAATTGAGAGAAGTATATCAGTCATTATCCACCGCTTACATTCATCAATTGTAACTGGGGCAGTAGCGAAGAGAATGTACATGCTGAAGGAGCTCGTTCAGAGTTGTTTGCTTTATGACTTCAAAGTGGGCTTATCGGCTGCTGCATCAAATCACCGAATACGACATATTTTTATATTTATGTATTTAAATAGTTGCATAAGATATTTTCCAACAAATATACCTGAAAAACCTTTGAAAAAGGATTGAATATAGTTTTATTTGATAATATTATAAAAAAAATAAACAAAATTTAGTTTGTTTCTTTTTTAAAGGAGTGACCCTTAATTGGAAATATGGTTGAGTTCATCTAAAGTAGTCAAATAAACATCAGAAAATTTTGTAATGTGGCGAACAAAATTTTTTATTGACTGTTTTCTTGACAGAAATCTGACTTCTCTTGTGAGCTGCCATTTTTTTTTTTTTTTTTTGATCACTGTCAATTAGATTTGTGATAATATTTTCCTGTGTTAATTTGCCAAAAGCCATTATTTATTTGAGTTAAAAAATTCTTCAACCTTAAATGTAATTCAGAAAATTTTAAAATCGGATATAGAAGTAGCCAAGCTAATTGAACATAATGAGAGCCAACTATTCGGATTAGTAGAACCTCTTCCTTTTAGTTACTTTTTTTTTTTTTACTTTCCTTGTGGTTAAGAAACTTTTGACACTTTAAGGTCTGTATATGAAATATTTGAACTTACAAATTCCAGTGCAGAACTGACAGTATTGGCTTCGCAATCTCTACTATTATATTTTTCACTGTCAATTGCCATTATTTTGTTCTGAAAGAGTTGGTAAAATTATACCAGGTTTCTCTATATTATATGCCGAGAGCTGGTAGCTGAATGATTTGCAATTTTGCCTTCGGTTCAACAATTCGTGCGTTCGATTCTCACCTTGGTGACTGGATGTTTGCAGTGGTTTGGAATTCATTTTAAACCATAGGTCTCAGTCTAATTAGCAATACATGTTCAGAAAATGACCATTGAGCGACAAACCAAATCTCCGCATTATATACATTATCAGGAGAAAATGAAGTCTTGATCTTCTCATTCTCCTTGCTATGGTATCATGAATAAAAGCTGATTTTTCTTTGTCTAAAATTGTCTTAACAATTTCAGGATATTCATGAAAAAAAATCTGTACTGTCATTGAAACGATTGTTGCATATCAAAATAAATTTTTTTCTGAAATAATTGCTTATTTGTGCTCTCATTTCATGCAATATCATAAGGAATCTCAACAACTTCTATTACTGCTTTTGTAAACCGCTTTCATCAGATGCCTGTTTTACTTTATATTGCATCTTGAGTATCTTTTTTTTCAAATTGTTGATTATTCATTCCCATATTAACTCTGTCAGTTTGCTTTATTCTTTATCTATTTCTGAAATTATTAAAAATTTGTAAATGTTAACACTTTATGCTGTGTAATGAAAGCTTTTTAATGCTTTACAAACTTTAAGTGACAAAATAGCATTTTGATAAGATAATAATATTCAGGGTCCTCATCCAGGGCAGACTTTTTTTTTTTTTACAGAAAATGAAACAAATCCCAATTAGTAAAGCAGTTCCTTTTTTTCCTCAAAAATAACATTCGTTCACTTTGAAATCGCTTAAGTGTTCAATCAGCCTTTGTTCTATATCAATTTGCTATATTAGATATTAGTTTTTAAAAGTCTATTATATACTAATCCATCATAATTTCAAACCTTTTAATGCATAACTCACTTCTCAAAATGAAAAGGTGGGGACAAAAAAAAAAAAAAAAAAAAAAAAATCCTGAATATCCCAATTATAAACATCAATAGAACATGCGGAAAAAACAAGCACTTGAATATGGAATTTTCACTATTCTGTAGTTTCTTTTTCAAGATGAGTGAGTAAATACATGCAACAGAATTTATAAAAAACTAGAAATATTATAGATTTCTCAAAAAAGTGATTATCATTATATACGATTGTTTAAAATACTTTGATTAAATAAGAATTTTGCTTAGACCAAAAAAAGATGCCATACCTTTAGAAAGTCCTTTGATTTTTTTTGCATTATTTACAACAATTGAAAATACAGTTATTTTGATTGTAAATTGTTTTTGTTATTGGTTTTTCACAGTATTTTAAATTGGTAGTTAAGCAAGTTTAATCATACTATTACTCTGCTTTACAGTCCGTGCAGGATTTTGGACTCCTTCGACGAACAACTCCACTTTTTTCAGATTTTTGGCTTTTTGTCTTCCAATTTTTTATCTTCATCTTTTTCAAATCCTCTTCCATTCATCTAGCAATATCTCTTTCTGACACGAGCAATCTTTTTTTTTTTTTTTTTTTTTAAACCCTTTTATTTTTTTCTATGTATTTTCTTTGCTTCTTTTTCATCATTCATTTGCTTCAGATGTCTGAGCCAGTTTATTCTTTTTGTTTTTATTATATTTATATATTTTACTTTATAAAGCTTATTTAATTCTAAATCAGTTATATCTTCATCACTTATATTTTCCTCAAAATTTTTCTTCTTTTTGAGTATAGTAGTAAGTTCAATTATAAATGTAGCTAATTTTAATTTTTTCTGAAGTAAAAAAAAAGTAAATTTTAGACAAAAACTAACAAAATTTATGGTAAAAGACAAAGGATAATATTAAATATTAAAATAGCATATTTAAAATTACTTTTAAAATAGGCTAATAAAGGTATATAACTGTCAATACATAATTTGAATATTCTACTTGTAAATTGTCGGCTTCTAGAGCAGCAGAAATAGCAGCCTTGGTAAACTTGTATTGACCACTCTTTGCTATGACCTACATATAATCTTTTTTAAAATTTGTAATAAAGAAAATTCAAATGAATCGTTAAAGTATTCATAAAAAAAAACTATCTATGTAAATAGAATAAAAAGTGACTTTAATAATGGTAAACAATGGTAAATGACATTTAATAATGGTAAATGAATGGATTTGCAAGAAACTATTATATTATAAAACAGGCAGTGCTAAAATTTCTAAATAGTGTAATAAACAGATTTTTCATCGTACCAATAAATTTTGAGTTAAAAAGATAGAGGGAGAAAAAAATGCACGATGTGAAAGCAATATGATTTAGTTACCATTTTTTGTACCAAAGTATAACTAGAGCCAGAGTTTCCCTAGAATGTATTTTTGTTGCAAATCATGTATATAGCATATCTTGTTAATTTATTCAAAGTAAATAATTTTGTATTCAATCATTCATTTCAATTTGTAATTTTGTAATAAACTGATACGTTTAATTTTTATCTTACTCTCTTAATTCTTCTTTAACCTATACTTCTATTTTTCTGCATATATAGTTATTTCTATATAGAGGTTTGTATTTGTGTAAATATTTATTTTTTTAGGAAGTTCACAAATTACAATTTTTAAAATCTTTTATGAATTAATCTTGGAGTACTTAGTATATAGCTATTTTCTCAAACAAAAAAGACAAGAAATGCAGAAACTGGATTTATTTTTAATATAAAAATGAATTTTAAAAATCTTATTGACACTGAATAATCATATAGATAGATATATGCGTCAGTTTCTCAGACTTTTTTAAAATTGAACTGGAATATTCTTCACTGGAAGGTGATTTTTCTATAATGATTTTTATAATAGTTAATTTAATATTTAAAGTTTGAACATGAAATATAATGTATTTCTTTAACTACTTATGACGAATACTTGCTGACTATTACTGTTGGAAAATATTTGAAATTGTGTGAAATTTTGATTATTTAAAAGATACGATAATTGAGAAATGTAAATAACATTTAACATTAACACACAATAACTGAATTAAAATTTATTCAGTTTTTTAATGACTAATATTGCTATTTTTTTAATTAGAAAAAACATCTTATCAATCCTATGGTAAGCCTTGCCAAGAAATAATTCAAATTGTTTGAAGTTTTCTGACTTTAGTGCTTGTATTTCTGAAGATTCCTAATGGTATTTTAATTTACGATTATTTAAAATATCGGATTTATACTGTTATTGATTTTTTCCTCTGATTTATGAAATTTAAAATAAACTTTCGAATTTGCAATACTTATATATACACGCTTTTTTTAAGATGTTTATAATAGATGAAATCCTTATTCTATTTATCCGCCGTAATTTCGTGACTATCCGCCGTAATAATGACTACACGGAATGTTTTCTTGACTAGAGAGAGTTTTCAAACTTATGCTGTATTTGATTGTTTTTAGTTAATCTATTCGTAAGAATTCATTTCATGGTTTAAAACTTCATTTTGAGACGCTGTTTAAATTATTTTTGCAATGTGATCTTTTATGTGATAAACAATAAGATTTCATGTTTTTTAAGTTATTTAGTTCATTTATTTCAGTGTATCAAAAACATCAAATGTATGTTTTCATTGCATTAAATTAATGTGTGTCTTTTCAATTGATAAAAAAAGTGGGATACACAAAATCTAGGTGTATGTGCTTTTGTCTGGTAAAATCGAAACGAAGTGGGCTTGCGCTAAGTCAAACGTTAATTGAATGATATGTAAAATTATTCAAACAGTAAAACTGATACTCCTACAGCTACTTAATAGAATAAACATTTTTATTGTACTATCATTTGTACATACCATTTCCTAACATTAAATATTTAAGAAAGTTTCTTTTCCGTGGAATCGTATTAGTAAACGCTGCAAAAATGATATAGTTCAATTATTATTTGCGAATTATTAGGTAATAAAATGCTTGGTGACTTTCTGTATAGGATGTTCATGATTTGACATTCTGTATATTAAGTTTCTCAGCTAGAGACAATTGTACTCAAGTTAATGATTGTGATATTTTTATTAAAATACCTTACATGAAATTATGCAATAACTACTGAATACTGTACATGTTATATCTAAGAACTGTGATTTAGATTTTGAGCATTGATGAATTCAAATTACATATTAGTGTTATGTGAAACTCTTTTTTCCCTTCTGCGCAATCTTGAACTTCACTTCGTTTGTGCATGCGTGAGACACAAAAAAGTATTTTTTTTTTATAAAAAGAATTGGGTTTTTTTTTTTTTTTTTTTTTTTTTGTAAGAGTTTGTTGAACTTCTTCGAATTAGAAGCATCTTTGCATCTTTCTTCTTTGTAATTGCATAATTTTTGCATTGTATAATCTCCTTAAGTTTAACTATAAATATTTTCATAACTAATTAGATCTCATATTAATTCGAAAAATAGCACGGAATTAATTTTAGAATTAAATATTTAGACTCACCGTTCATAATGGTGAATCGGCTGGGAATCGAACCTGGGCCGCCCGCATAGCATGCGAGAGAGAGAGAGCATACTACCCCTGAACCACTGATACAAGGTTAGCAGATTTATTGTGACATTTTAAATTAGAAGATGCTTCAAATTATTAATTAATTTTGTTTGAAAACTTTGAATTCGAATGCTAGTTGATGTTTGAGAAGTATATTTGTTTAACTACTTGATATTTTGAACACTTATATGAACGTTAGTAGAAGTGTTTAGATAATAAAATTATCAACAATATTATGTTCTAGAATAAGAAAATATATGATTTGTGTATCATTTTGATTAATATTCGATTAGTCTTTGTCTGAATATTGGTAAAGATTATACATTGAGTTAGATTATTTTGAATTTGATTAGATTTTGGAGTGTCATAAGTATAAATATTTGATTGTTTTGATTATAAGAATAAAAAATGGATGGACTCTCAGAGCTGAAGAAGATACGAAGTGTTATTAAAGCAACTAACTAGATTTCTGAATAAATTAGAAGATATTCGAACCATCATTATTTGCAGAAGAAACTAATTTGCTTCAACAACATTTCGATTATTTAATAGGAATGCTAAAAAAAATTAAAAATTAAATAGAAATAATATAATTAATTAAATATAATATGAAAATAATTGTGTTGATTTCGAAACTTTCAGCTCAGCGTAAAATTATTGCTGTAAAACTATAACTTTTTCTGATCAGAATAGATCATCAGAAGAAAGAGAAAATGTTTTACCAGAAAATGATCACTTTGAAATTTCATCCATTTCTCAAAATATAAACTTTCGAACTCTAAAATTACCTTAATTAGAAATAGAAAAATATAATGGAGATCCATGTTCGCGTGGATAAAATTTTGGAATCAATTCGAGAATTCTACTGATAAAAACGTTAGTCTAATTAAAATCAATAAGTTTTCATAATTGAAGACTACTTAGTGCGGCTGCCGATAATGTAGTTAATGGGTTTTCTTTATCTGAAGAAAACTATGACAAAGTTACTATTGTTGAAACAAAGATTTGGCACACATGAAAGAATTAGTAATAAAAGCGCATTATGTCTAAACATTTGAACCTTTATCTCGTACAAGATCCAAATGGCATAAAAGAATTGAGAAGATCGAATATTTACTTCATAAGTTTCATACAAAGTTTAGAGTCTTTAAATGACTCTTCTGGCTTGTATGGCAATTCATCATATCCCATTTTAATAAAATTGATACCTGACAATATTTCTTTAGAATTTAATCGGAAACGCATAAATCAATTGGAAGAAAGTGAATTCGATGTCATGTCATTATTGAAATTTCTTAAAATAGAAATTGAATGTAGGGAACCATCCACTTTATTTCAGAATTCGAAAACTGATAAAAGAAAAGTACTCCGCATAATTCTATTAAAATCAGTCACTACAGTTTCACGCGAAGCACCACCGACACTTCAAGGTCGTTATTCCCATAAAGTATCTCACCCCAACCATAATTCCCGAGCTCTTGAGTATTCGGCACCAGTTGTTGAAAACACTTGTATTTTTTGTAACATAAGTCACCTGTCAGAGAAATGCGATTCTATGAGAAAAGAAGGAAATATTGAAAAAGCAGGCGCGTTGTTTTATATGCTTGAAACCGAAACATAGATATAAAGATTGCAAGGAAAAAATTCTTTGCCAAATTTGTAATCATAAACACAATTGCTATAAATTAAATAAACCAAATAATAATGAAGAGAATAAAATTGCTTCATTAATATGTAAAATCAGAGTACTAATCAGAGTAAATAATTCCTTAAAAAAAAGAATTGAGGTATTTTACTGCAAATTTTTGTATTGCGAGAGCAAAATCACTTATTAGTAATCAACTCTCTAATAATTCATCTCTAATTAGAATTTTGTTAGACAATGGGTCTATGAGGCCCTTTGTACTGAGAGAAACATCTCAAAAATTAAAGCTTCCAGTTGATAGAACAGAAACACTTTCTGCATATGCTTTTGGAACAAAACATGCATCTGAAAAAATGTATAGTGTTGTTAAAATTCTAATTGAAATTAAAGAACAACTTTCGTTAAGTGTTAATTTAGAAGTGTTAGAAACCGGCCATATTTCCGCTACAAATGTACCGTCACCCATAATAATAAGTCACCCATAATAAGACCGTGGTAGAAGATTTGAAATACTAAAAAAACCTCCTTCATAATAGATCGAATTTTCTTTACCGAATATAAGGCAATTTTAGAAGAATATCGCAAAGAAAATATAAAAACTATAGGAATTAAAAAAGATAAAAACAAAAGTAATTGTTTTTGTTTACATCACAGAGCAGTTATTCGTGATGATAAAGTTACAAGTAGATAACGAATAGTATTCGACGCCTTGTCTCATGTAAGAGAAGTTTCTTTAAACTATTGTTTACATACTGGACTTAATTTAATTCCTCTGATATTTTTCTTCTTTTGATTAGATTTTTAAGGCTACCCCTATAGTTATCATTACTGATATAAAGGCAAGCCTTCTTGCAGATTGAAATCCAGGAAGAAGACAGACTTTACTAGGGCTTTTCTGGAAGGTCAATCTGGATTGACATGTAGAAGATAAAGATCCTCAGGTCTTTATTATGAATAGAGTTCCCTTTGGAGTAAAATCAAGTCCTTTCTCGATTTTACTCCAATCTCGCTGCCACAATCAAGCATCATTTGATAAGGTATGTAAGTATCTTTCCTCATACTTACCAGCTAATTAACATTTCTCTTTAAATGGATGATTTCATTTTTAGTGAAGTAAATTTAGAACAAGCTTTAAAATCCTGCTTAGAAAGTAATAATATTTTTAAAAAGCTAGTATATATATATATATAAGATATGAAATGCCAGATGACGCTTCTCAACATCATGACATGATCTTAATACTTGCTGCTTCCACAGCGATCCTGGTGTAAGTGTTAGAAAAATAATAGATGATGACGAAAAATGGTTTAGTAAAGACATATTTTGAACCTTGACGGTTCCAAAATCAATAATATTGTTATTGTAATCCTTTGTTGTAATTGTAAATATCTTTAATTGTTTAATATACTATACTTAAAATTCTAATTAGTTGCATTATTTAGTAATTAAACTAACCAACATGGGGCCTGATCTCCTATTTTTCAATCTGTTTATCATTAATACCGAAATTCTTCTTCCGCCACCGAGGCGCCAAGTATCTGAAAAGGGTATAGTTTCTGCATTTGATTTATGTTTCTGGACTCTCCCCTTACCTAATTTTGGATAAAAAAGGCATTTCAATTAAATTTAAAGTTTTTGTAAAAAATAGAATGCAAGAAATTCACAAGTACACAAACTCAAATGAATGGTTTCATTGTCCGGTGAAGGAAATCCAGCAGACATCATTTCTAGAGCAATTTCCGAACAATCAAAAGAAATGTATTTAATCAAAGAGTTTGAAATTCGTAAAGCTTCAATTTTAACTACAAAAGTTATAAACGAAGATAAGTTATTGTGATACGTTAATAAACAAATCGTCCTCTTTCTCTAAATTAGTTAGAATTGCTTATTGCTTAAGATTTTATGAAAATTGCAAACAAAAATCAATCAACAGAAAGATTAACAATGTGAGTACATTTAAATCGGAAAATGCTACTAAATTATTTTTTAAAATACGGTTATCTAAATTTCATTCCGAGATAAAATGCCTAAAGGATAACATATTTTTAAAAATAGCAAATTTTTGACTCTTAATGTTTTTCTTGATGAGGATGAAAGTTTGAGAGTGGGAGGAAGACTTAAATTTATTGATCTAACAGAAACATCAACTTCTCTTGTCTAAATCACAAAATTTGATTCAATTAATTATCGTACACTTTCACAAAAAATCATTGCACTCAAGAACGCAAACAACACTTTCTTTAATTAGTCAATTGTATTGGATAATATCATCGCTCAACTGCTATAAAAGCCGTAGTAACTCAATTAGGAGAGCGCTATTCTTGCGACTCAAAGTAAATGATTTCGATTTTGGGACCGACTAAAGACCACCATATTCACTAATGGCGACTCGACCACGTGAACTATGTCGAGGTCGCAAAGTTTCCAAGTTCCCAATCCAATTCAATACCTCTGGGGTGGAACACCAAGATCTAGGGACTTCTACTTCGAAAATAGAAGATCCACCATTAGCTTGCAGCGCTGCCATCTAGTGTCATCTGAACGGAGAGAGAAATGAACTCTTCAGATTTGACAAGAAGCTGTACACTCTGTCAGGTACAGCAAATGTCAGAATTGAACTTGACTGGATTTGGGGTTGATACAAAATGATAAGTAAATATAGTAGCAGAGGTGTGTGCCTTAGTTCCCAAATACCCGCTAATCTCTATATACGGTATTAGACAACCGTATATAGAGATTAGCGGGAAGGAGCCTCTACTAACATAAATAAGTGATATTTCTCTCGCAACTTCATCAAAGGAGCCCTCTTCCGTCTACCTTGGAGCTGGGAACATCATTCTTGGTCGGTCATATACAGCTCCATATTTTCTCTACTCACACAATGATAACACACACACACACACACACACACACACACACACACACACACACACAGAGAGAGAGAGAGAGAGAGAGAGAGAGAGAGAGAGAGTTTAATTCTCAAACGTTATGTACAAATTTATAGAACTATAAGAGGCCATTTTTTTTGGGTCGAAAATGCTCTATCATACAGTGCTGTACTTGATTATTTGGAAAAATTTAGAATAGTGTGACCTGCGAGTTTCCAGTCCTTAAATGTATTTATAAGATACTCTTGGAAGTGCCATAACATATTGAAAATTACCTATCAGGACATTTTAGGGCTTAAAATCCACGCTTTTTGGAAGAATGAAAATTACTCCTACAAGTGTTGAGCAATAGTTTCATTAATATTGTAAGAGCTTATTGCGAAGCTTTATTTTCATGGCTGAAGAGTAAAATTTAATAAATGAAGAGTAAAATCTCTTTATGATATAGAACTCAGTGCAAGATTTGACTGATACTCGTCAAAATTAAGAATTTAACAGTTAAGAAAGTAGAATTCAGAAAAATAAATTTCTTCGCAATTTGAAATTTTATCCTATGTTTTAAATTTTATTGTAATAAGCTTATTTATTCAGTATCGTCATTTTATTTATAATTTATTTTTTTATGAAGTTCATACAAAAATTCTTTACTTGTTTCAGTGAAATGTTCTTGAAACTTTTTATTTAATACTAAAGTAATGGAGGGATCTGAGGAAACTATTTACACCCATTCGTTTTATTAAAAGTTTTCTTAACATATAGAATAAAAAAATTCGTCACACATTCATAACTTTTTTATAAAGAACTTAAGCAGCAGCTATTTTGTAATGAACGATTTGAAATACATTCATTTCGTTTTTCAAATATACTTCTTTATAACTGTAATTGGTACAGAGAAACTTGCTATAATAGTAATATTACACACTCATATTAGATTGACTTGATTTAAAATTAGAGAAATTATAAAATTATTTTTTACATAAAAATCCATGGAAACAAATTATTTTAATGCGTATTAATTACATAAAAGAGAAAAAAAATAGTTAAGAAAGTGTCGAGAGTTAAAATTAGGAACTTTAATTATTGTAGTGAATAAAATATCGTACGATTGGTGCCTTATTCATTATATTGAATATATACTTATTCATTATATATCATGAGCTTATCCTCATACAAATTCCTAAGGAAACATTTAAATCAAAAATGAAGATGCATCTAAAAAGTTAATTTGGAAATTATATTAAGCAAACGTTCAATGTATTTTTTAAAGGAAATTAATGATGTGAAATGTTTTCAATAATATAAATTTAGTGATATATATTTCCTTGATTAATTATATAATCATAAATACACTTACATATCGTTCAATTCCTTGGCAAAATCTTATTATATACAGATGATAAACATTTATTAATTTCTATTATATGGTGGACGAGAGAGTTATAGATGTTAAGTATAAATTTTTATTGCACATTTTATTAAAACTCTCAGCTTATGATTCCTTTTTGTTACATTTTAAATTTGTTTTCATGATATTTATATAGTAATTTTAACATTTATTAAGGATGTAGAATAGTTCTAAAACTGTTTGCCACCCTTTACATGATATAAAATAGTTGCTTTAATAAAGCCCATGCAATAGTCAATAAGCATTTAAAAGGATTGATGTGATTCCTCTGCTTTTTATTTTAATATTAGAAAAATAAGTTCTTTCAGAGTTTCTTTTAATATTTCAATCGCATATTGAATAATTTTATATCATTTAAAAATATATTCATGAAATTATTTACTTAAAACAATTATTATAAGGACTGTTAAAACTGCAAATTATATTCGTCAATATTTTCCTAAAGAAACTTCATTGTAAATTATTGTAACTTTATCTGATAACATATGTATTGGAATTTCAATTTATATGCTTAT
>JAPDSC010139418.1:0-23785 GCA_026290005.1 Latrodectus geometricus
ATAAAAGTAAATAATCTACAAACAAATTTAGTTTTTCAAATCTGATTATGTTTTAAAATTCAAATTATATTTTGATAAAATTTATAAACCTCAATGTTATTTAATTTGACGGATTTGTTTACATGTATTTTGAAAGTGCATCCGTATAGAAATCTGAATGGATGATTTGAATGTTACATGTTTCTTCTCTTCTCTCTTTGCAACGCGTTTCTTTCTTCAAAATGAAAACCATTGTATAAATAGGAAGAACTAAACTTGCATCTCATTTACAAAGCTTTTTAATTTATTTGTTTTAAGCAAAAATGTTTGAGAAGTTTCGAATTACAAAAGAGAATAACACCATAAAAGTGTCATTTTTTTGTGGTAAATGGCTTTAGTAAATACATTGAAGATTCTTTGATAAGTCATAAGAAAAATGCTTTGTTATTTTAAATGCATTAAAATATTGTTTGCATGATTACGAATGAAAAATAAAATGAGAGTGGCATTTAAATGCTTTCAAATTGTGTTTTAAGAGTTAAAATTAGGATAAAGTTTTATCATTTTTACAAATTTTATTCACAACTAGAATTTAAAGATATGGAATATAGTTAAAATAAATTATGCCCAAGAACAAGGGTATATTATCAAACCAACATTTGTAAGAATAACACTTCTTATTACCATGATATTTGTAAAATGATAGTCACATATTTAGAGTCATTTATGCATATCTTTCACAGGGAAAATTGATTCGCGGATAATATTCATCTATTTTTGATGTATTGCTGCAGAATCTGTGCATTTCTCTTGCGAAATACAGACCATATATTACATTTGTGGAATTCGTCTTTGAACTTTCATCTCCTGAAAAGAGTGATAAAAGAGAAATAAAAAAACACCACACTGAGAAAGATATTGCAAAATACTTTACTTTTATGAGAATATGAGATGCATATTTATAAATTTAAAAACCTATTTATCAAGGTAAAATAAAATTAAATACTTTGTGTCTTAAAATAAAAGTGAATGAATTCTTTAAAATAGTTCAAGAAGTATATTGAAATTCAATAAACTAAATACGCAATTAAAATGAAGTGTACTGAGGCTATATATATTTATATAAAATAATATTGGAATTTTCTTAAATACATAAAAAACAAATGTTTTAACTTCATTTCTAGTATAAAGCTTATATTAGGGTACCCATTTATTTATTGGTAATTTTTTGAAGTCAAAATAGTCACTAAAATGTTAATAACACAATGACAACCCGAAAACTACGTTAGTTAAAGCACTGAAAATATGAAGGTTACCAGAAATTAAATTTTATCGCCAATATTAGTTGCCAAAATTTTTGCGAAACCAATTTTGCCTAATCTACACTTTATCCCAATTTTGTGTCATGAAAAGAAAAACTATCCATTATAAAACTCTTCTTTGAATTGTAGAGCAATGTTTGTTAAATTTCCTAGCAGAAGGTATAATTTCTACAGAAAGTAAATTACGTGTCAATAAACAAACTTTCTCAACTACGAATTTGAATAACTCATGCAGATGATATAGAATTCAAGTTTTACGTCATTTTTCTTTAAACAAAAGCCAATACAAAAGAAAAAATGATTTAAATATTAAATAAATTTATTTCTAACATAAGAAATAAATATTAATCTCTTGCTTCCAAAAGACAAACTTGCGTAGATAAACTTGTAAAATAATGAAAAAATAATAAAACTTGTAATATAAAAAAATAATGGACAAACTTGTAGATTAAAATACAATTAAGTGTCATTTAGGTGTAGGATAAGATCTATACACTTTTCCTAAAAATATTGCCCTAAACAAATTTCTTAAATTCATCATTCCTCAAGAGAATTGTCTAGTCTCAGACAATTGGCTGTGACGCAATTAGGTGCCGCCTACTGGCACATGAAGTGGAATTAATGACATTTTGTATAGTTGGATGTTTGGTGGGTGTGCCATCGCAACCCCAAGAGTATGTAGGATCTTCGTAATTTCGGAGCAGGGACCAAGCAGAGGATTCCAGACACAGTGTGCCTCTAATTCTGTTTACATAATTAATATCTAGATTAAACCAGATATGCATAACTTATATGCATAAAGAAAAATATTTCATTTCTATAAATACACTTAATAAATAAATATATTCATGTGTCGCAAATGACTGTAAATAAGAAAGAAAAGTGTTTCATTAACTCAAAATCAATAAGATTAAATTAATAGACATTCCTTTTACTTCGTTGAATGAAAAAAATAATTGCACATACATGTTTCCCAGATTCTAAAAAGAACAAAAAATTTGTAAAATACACAAATGTATATTTATAACAAAAACATGTTTTGGATACAAGAAATATTTTCTTACAGCGACATAAAATTAAAATAATTCATATACAGCATGTGAAATTAGAAATGCTTATAAAAAGCTATGGGTTGAAGGGAGTGGAAAATAATGTTTATAATAAATTGAATAGTAAAAAGTATGACCCTTTATATTTGTGTATGGATTTGACAATGACAAATATATTATTTCAAAAATAAATTATTTTTAATTATACATAATCATTTGTTTACTAGAATATGAAAAATTGAAGGAGAATTTTAAACTCATAAATTTCTATATAAGATGGCATAAGTCAATATTATGAAGGTTGTTGTTACTTATGACGTTTGGTGAAAATATGCCCCGTCCGTCAGGGACGGGGTGAATGAAGTCAGATTGACAGCCTTCCGTTTTTGAACAGAGCAACTCCCTCCCACGAGGGTTAAAGTAAAATTTAAGCTCATAGATGGCAGCATGGTCTGGGTCTTTCAATTTAGAGATAGGGAGCCAAAGAATACCCAATGCCTGGATCCAAACATCCCAAAGGTATTAATTTGGATAGGGAACATTGAGTGCATTGAGACCAAGACGTATTTTACGTATCCTTGTCGCCATTAGTGAACAAGACGGATATTCGATAAGCCGGGATTTGAACTCACTATCTCCCAGTAACAAGAACGATGACCTAACTAAGCAGGCCAGCGGGACTAATAAATTTGAGAGACTGAATACCCACTCTATATGTTAACAATTTCTTGTGACATCAGTAGAAATAAACCCATAAATTAATGCATACGTTGACATTGTAAATACAGGAAGTAAAACAAAATTAAGAAAACATTTTGTTGAAGCATCAATATAAAATTAAGTACTAAACTAAATTTATCGAACACTTTTTTAAAAAAATGTTGTTTGTTGAAACAGAGATAATGGCTTAGCAGTAAATGGCGTAGTAAATTATCAATTAGGGCCAATGAATAATTTTCAAAAACGTCCTACTCACGCCTGTTGTACTTCAAAAATATAAATAATTAGTGTTTCTTGAAACAAACTGATTATTAGGTGAAAAATAGAGATTTATAAAATTGAAAAAATAATTGACCAAGAAATTATTCCAGTAAATGACAAAAAATTGAAGTAGAAATGCACGTTGAAACAAGAAAGTTAATTTTATCATTTAGATGATTAACACATAAAAAAGGTAGTGCTCACAAATATAAATTTGCAAAATATTTAAATATTTGACAATGTTTAAGTATTGTAATTAAGGCATGAATAATAATTTTTTCCCATTATTAAAATAAATTCTTAAAATTACACCAGGATGATATATAAGGTAATTACAAAGGATTTTCTAAGTAAGGTTTTCAAAGACAGTTACAGTAAAATAGTTCGAAAAAAAATAATTAAGCAGTAACAAAGATCGTTTCTATAAATAGATGAATTTTTAGAGACAAAAGTTTCTATTTTATTTTTCAAATTAAAAATGATTCATAAAGTACGCATCTGTGTGACGCAACTGAGAAATTTTAGCTAGAAGAAATGTCACACAATGACAAATTTGGTAATTGATAAAGAAGGTCAATTATACATTTCTTTTCATCAATATATATATATATATATATATATATATATATATATATATATATATATCCCAAGTATAATTTATATTAAAGTTGGCATAAAATGAGATATTTAAAACTGATAATACTAAAATTACTCAGAATATCTATGCTTTAGTATTTATACAAATTGTTAAAATATATTTTCGAAGACTTATTTTAAAAATACATTTTTAGTGTAAACACAAGCACTGGCAATTTTTGTACTAATTTTTAACAAGGAATATAAAATATAATGTACATTTTTAGAACTTCTTTAAAATTAATATATTATTTCTGAGATAGAATAGGCATGATGTTATAAAATACAATTTTTTTTAATTGACATTATTTAAAATAGTTATTGGCAATGAATTTTCATGAATATTAAATTGATTATTAAATAAAAAAATGAATACAAGAAATAATGATTTATATCGAAGGAAATGAAAGAAAAAAGCATCTATTGGCCGATAGTTTTATTTGCTTTGATAGTTTTATTTGCCGATAGTTTTATTGGCCGATAGTTTTATTTTATCTGAAAGAAATTACTAACATAAATTAAATAAATAAAGTAATCATGCATGTGAAAATATTTACAAATTTACGATTTAATGAAATAAATGGAAAAAAAATCTAATGTAAATATTTTTTTACAGATGAGTCTTCAATGGATATGAATTGCCCATCCACGTGTTGAAAGTTTAGTAAGGCACTAACACTAACCTTGCACGCAACCTATCGATAGAAATGAAGGACATGGAAAAGAAGCGCTTTCAGCTTTGCTTTCTAAGTAACGTGTTGTAGAAGCACGCAATAGTTGAGAAAACTGATCATAAGCAAGTGTTGCAATCATTTATACATTAAAGCTTCCAAGGCCATGAATTAAAAATAAATTCTTCCCTTAATCCATTGATATCACATTGGATTTATTTCAATGGAATTTCGAAATCAGCAGTTAAAGAGTTTTGTTGCCTCCTTTCAAGAAGAAGACAGATATCTGTCGATAATTTAGATCTTAACCGTTATAAATTATAATTTACGATTTTAACAAAAACATAATGATAAATTCAAATATTAATTATATAATAGCAATGCATTTTGTTACTTGATTTATTTCCTGTTTTGTCTATTAATTTATGTGTGTATCAAACAAAGAGTCAACTTTAGAGTTATTTTAACAATCAGGTTTATGTTTCACTTTGCAATTTCTTACACTTATAGTAGACCAGAGTCAATTTTCATATTTTGTCAATATCGTAACAAATGCCATCAATTTTGAGATTAGATGTTCTTGCAAAATAAAAAGCCTATGAACGTCATTCCTCTATAACTCGACTAAGAAATCAGCAAAGTCAAAATAAGATCTGATTTGGAAATTTGAACTTAGAGTCATGTGGTAATTTTTTACTTAAACTTATTAATTTTCAATTGGCAATTCAATAATATATTAAACTGATATTTTTAAAATTTCTTTTTATTATTTATTTTTTAAAATTTTTTACTACTTAGATATTTTATATATTAGATATTTTAGTACTTAGTTATAGGGTAGCAACCATTCTCATTTCATTAAAATAAACAAGGTTGGCTGGATGGATTTTGGGGTGCTAGGTTAAAAAAGGACAAGCTGCGCTTTCATATAAGAAAAGGACAGAGACAGGAGACTAGATCCCTGCCAGAACCGGGATTCTAACCCAAGACCTCCTTATCCAAAGTCAGGCACGCTGACCAGTATACAGAGTAGGCGGCCCGAGAATATACAAAGGATTTCTATTACGTATAAGTGTGCTGAACTGAGCTCTGTTCAGACTTAGTTCAATTTTATGATTCGTTGGTAACGCAAAGTTAAGGAGGAAAATTAAATTCAAGTGTAGCTTCAGATAAACTGGAAGTTTTGGTAAGACAGTAGACCTAAGAATTGTCAATATTCCAATTCCATGAATGATTTCAAATAGTCTTAAAGAAGATTAAGGACTTTTGTTTTATCTATTTTTCCATAATATCTGGATTTAACAATAAGAAAATGGTTCATTACTGGTGGCAACTTGTAGATTATGATCAGATAAACATTATCTTAAATTAACTGACATAAATTTCATTTTATCATATTAAATCTGATTTTCTGAATGGAGACAACACACAATATTCCATTTAATTTAAATAATTACTCATTAGTGATTTCATTAAATAGCTTGAATATAGTAAAATTAGCGATCGAAATTATGTTGTCTTTATTATTGTATCCTTAAAAAAACTTTTTATGCTTTCAAGCGTTTTTTTACGAAATAATTATTTTTATAGAAGGAAAGAATTTCTGAATAAGTTATAATAAAGGTTATTGTCAGTTTTAACTCCAATATATTCTGTCTTTTCTTACTTAATTAAATACAAATATTTCAAGATTATCCTCCTTTTTTATATTTGCTTAATAAATTAATTGTATGTAATGAATGTAAGTAATTTGCAATAAATAACAAATACGTTATTACAAATTTATTTCTATTAAAACAAATTTTGTTGAAGGATGAATAATTCTATAATTTTTTACTATTTTATTTTAATTATATATAAAAATATTTTGAATCTAATTTTAAAAAAATGTAGCATCTAATAAAATTTATAAATCAATATCTAGGCTATTTAAATTATTTTGATATCTGTCATTGATTGTGAACATTACAAGTGTTTCATATCAAAGTCCATGTGGCCTATTTAGTTATAGCGTTCGCATTCGTTATCGGGAAATAGTGAATTCAAATCTCGACCTGACAGAAGATCCGTTGTGTTCGCTTATTGTGGGTGGATTATGTTAAATGTATCATGCTAGCAATGTCCTCCATGTGAAATAATATCCCATAAGGTAATAGGTCAATTCAAGAGGTCTTCTGCTGGGTTTTTGCTTCTAAATTACGAAGATACACCAGCTTTTGGGACAGCAATGGCACAACCACTGGGTGCCCCCCTATAAAAGGTGTCATCCTTTCATCCCTTGCGCAATTCTTCTATCCCTTGGTATGCATAAAGGTGGAAATCCTATAGCAACTGGGCATTAAAAAATACAAAAAAAATTGTTTTATCTTCTCATTCTCTTTACTATGAAATTCATATCTACATTTAAAAGAGAAAACCTCAAAGAAAGTATTTTATGAATTTATATTTCTCCATTTCTTTAGAATTGGATAACTGTGAGAATGAATAATTTAAATACACCTAAGTATCCACCACCCATGTACATGAACTGGTATTGTAACTACTTGAGTATTAAATTTTTTTTTTGTTATATTTTGAAATTTAAAATTTTAATATTGGAAAACTAACTTTCTTTTAAATGAATATTTTATTTTCAATTTTCACAAATGCACGTCATTAACTTGGTATTTGTTTAAAAAATTTTGTTTTCCCATAAAACTTATCATATTTAAAGATGAAATATTTTTGATAAATTTGTTTCAATCTTGCATTTTTATTTTTAAAAAGAATTGAAGATAATGAAATGTTTTCTTAAACTTTAAATGATTTATCAAAATGATTATTTCAAAGAACAAATGTATTTCCATTTGCTTCTTTTTTGATTTACGTTTTTAACATTCTTCAAAAACAAAACAGTTTTAAGGACCCTAAATAAAATATACAAAGTTTGTTTAAGATTCATAGTAGAAAAAGAAATTTAGTTTAATGAAAAGTTATAAAAAATATCAATGTACAAAAGTAAAGTTTTCTAGAGATTTCTCTGTATTATTTTATATTAATAATAAAGCAAAATTTCTTTGTAGATCTTCTCTAAAAATTTAAGATATCTTTGATAATAATGAAGTAAATTTTACACTTATAACTGAACTACTAAAATAATGAATTTCCTAAGCATTATAAAAATTTTATAATTAATAAAGTGACAATTTATATTCCTATTTTAAGTTAACATATTTTAATATACAGATTATTGTGATGCATATTAATTTTAACTGGCATTTGTTACGTCATCAATAGTATTGAATTATAATCAAGTTATTTTAGATTAAATATAGTTAAAATAATGAATTGAATACATTAAAACATTTAAGCTCAATTAAAAAAACACCAAAAATTAACTAAAAGTTAAAAAACATTCTGCAAACAATTTTTATAATGAAATATATAGTCTGATAAAAATTATATTGTACATAAATTTATTTTAATTTTATGTACAACGTAAAATATCAGGCTATATATTATTTTTTTAATTGTCGTTAATTTTAATTCATTGATTTTTCTTAAAATCATCGAGAGTTTTAATTATTGCTTAATAAATAGTAATATGTATATAATTATATGTATTATAGTATAATAAGATAATGGAGTTATTTAATTAATTTAATAATAAAAACACAATAGTATTAAATTAATTAAATAAGTTACAATGTTCCCGACTATAAGATGATTAATACCCAAGAACTATAATTTAAAGAACATATTTATTTCATAATGACATTCCTTAAAAATATAACACGATATTTATTTGTATTCCAAAAAATAGGAACATATTTGATTTATCTGATTGACAAAAAAATGTTCACCAAACTGTAAAAGTATTTTTCAAAAATGGCTATATGATATGCAGTGAAACTTTATTATCTCATTTATATTATAATAAACGAATAGAAAATGCAACAGTTTAACGTATTGTCTTTTAGAAGAAACTTTTACTCTGATTTTTATGAATTTTTTAAATTTACTTATTATGTAGCAGTAAATGATTAATTATTTCATGAATATTCATTGTGAAATAAATAAGAATTTTTTTGAAAAATTGTAGGTCCTCTTTTTTAATTCCAGTTATAGTGAATTAACAACATAAATTTTCTTAAAGTCATTTTAAGTCATCAAATTTTGGAATATGTTTCAAGGGACATTTAACGTATTTCATTATCCTGTTCTTTGAATAGAATGAAGAGCAATGGAATAAATTTTATTTCATTTTGATTATTTATTTATTTTTGAAATACGACTAAATGTAAGTTTTAATGTGATATTATATTTGTAGATTATACAAATTACTTTATTCATTTAAAATAGTATTCTTCAAGATATACAGAATTCATCTGCAAATTTATCTGAGTATGATATTAAAAATGTTCATTAAATTTAAACTCTTCTGTTTATTTAAAGTACATAGTATGATATAGAAAAAAATTTATTAAATTTCTACTATTCTATTCATTGAAAGTACTCCTCTAAAAGAATCACCACAAATCAATTAAAAATGTCAAAAAAAATTAGATTTCTGCTACTAATTTTTTATAAAATAGTTTTATATAAAATTTAAATTATCAAGCTACTTTATTTCTTAATTTTTATTACTTTTTATTCATTGTTTTAATAATATAATCATCGAGAGTTTTAATTATTATATTTAAATAATATAATTATTTGCTTAATGTAATAGTAAAAAATCAAGTTAATGAAAACCTAAAGAAAGTATCTAGAACTTTATAATTATCTAGAAATCAGATTCTTTCGCTAAGATTAAAATATCTTTTTCTGAATTTTGGTAGCTTGTTTCATTTAACTGTTATTTTTTATTGTTCTCAAACTATAAAAAAATGCATTTCCACATTGGAAGAAAACATAAATCTAAATTAAGTTCTATATAAAATTTAAATTACGTTAATTATACTAATTAGCTTAAATAAATTACTACTAAGAATTAGTATTTGATTTCGGTTAATATGGGTAAAAATTTGTAGTTTTACAAGCACTTTTTCTTAGTACATAATTTATTCAAGCAATAAAGATATTCAACACATTTGTTTTAATAAGAAACATATTTCACGATTTTTAAACAAAAACTTTTGATGTACATTTAATCACAGTTACATATTAAGATTTTTTATTTAAAATTTGTAAAAAGATTTTTTTTTTGTTTAAGAGTTTAAATCACTAGTTAATTTTTTAATGAAGCCTTTTTATAATAGTTTATGATTTTAAATTTTTATATTTTAAATAGTAGTTTCATGATTGTTTAATCGAAGAACTAATTCTTGTTATTATGCTATTGAATAATTTATAATGATTACATAAGATACATTAAGAAATCTGTCAAATGTACAGAATATGCTACAGCCATCAATTTATTAAGTAAGAGATCCATTCTGAAATCAGATAAGGTTCTCTGCACGAAATGATGACGCATCTTTTTGCCATCAGATCCTCGTGCGACGGATACGGAGAAAGGCATGCAACCATGTTAGGCAATCCTTGCTTTGTTTCATCATGTGAGATGACTTTTTCATACTTATAAAATAGTTTCAATTATAATTTTTTGAGTAATTTATATTAGTTTCATATCGTATGTTTAAGTCTTAACACCCTGCTCAACATTGCAATTTTCTATAAAATGGAAGATTTCTATAAATTAGCAGAAAACAATTTTGGGACTACTCATGCTGTTTTGACTCTAATAAATAAGTTATGGAACATACATAAAATATATAAGAAATTATTCATTTACAATTTTTATTATCAGTAGAATAAAAAAATTTTGAAATCAGACTAGGATCTATGGTAAGGCAATGCTTCTGAGATAAAACATCATTTAATATCTAAAAGACAATAAAAAATTTAAATAAAAGTTGCTATATAATTACTAAATCTGGAATTTAGTGGTGCCAAATTTTCCATACACCAAACACAATAATTTGGCAAATACTTAATGATGTAATAATCTGAATAAATTTGAAACTTAGTGTTGCTAAAAATTTAAGATACATCAATCATAGTATGATTGACAAAAACTTTGACAATAGCAATAAATTAATGGAAGTAAGCTTTTAACAGGTGACATGAGCATTTTAAAAATTTCATATAGGAATCTTTAGTATTCCGTAAAAAACATTCAAGAAATTGAATGCAGCAGACATATACAAATTATTCGAAGGTGCTCCTACAACATTCCATCGTGAATTACATGCATAATAAGTGTTGATTATTCCAAATGATTGACGTGACAGAATGTCACTCTGATAGGTAGGACGAAGATACATCAGCTATATAAATTTCTCTTCTGCCTTGAACTCATTGATCATCAGAGATTGATTCTGGAGATTTAGAGGCTAATAGTATCAATATATTTTCACGGAAAATGTCATATTTTTAATTATCTGAATAATAATGGTGTCATATGCATATATTGTATCTCATAATGAAGAGTGGAAGCTATTTTATAATTTTTGAAGTCTCTTCAATCCATCTTGTTAAAGATATTTCATGCACAAGAGATTATTCTTACCAGTTACAAGGGAGAAAAAATTAAAAATTCCCAACCATGAACAAAATAAATCCTGGAAAAAAGGAATAATGTCCATATCCTGGAAAACACGAATAAAACAAACATGAACGCAACAGTATTTGTCATTTAACAAAGACTATGATCTAATGTGTCATTTTCTATTTTGAATGCTATTATATTATGGTATGATAAGATATTGTATATGATGCGAAAATATTTTTAACTTTTTAATCAGGTAGCTCTGAACAATATAACCATTAGACATTACAGACATTTGCGTTTTCATTTTTTAAGCATGCAATAAAAATTGACTTTTGACATGTTCATCGTTAAGTATCTCTCCTGATGCATAATGCATGTATATATACATTCTATGAAGAATTGATTAGTAGTCTTACAGGTTCACCAATATTTTTTCTCCATCTAAAATATTTGGGACATCATTCATCTACAATTATGAAATAGGAATAAACTATTAATCAGAGCAATTTATTGGTATGTAACTTGATAATAGAACATTTCTTTGGCAATTTTTATTGTGTATTAATAACAGAGTGGTATGTCGAGCAAGTATATATGTATTGCTTTTCCAGTGGTCATATTGCAGACTAAATATATAGAATTAATTTGAATACTTCAGCTTAATTTTATCAGTTATATTTAAGAAATATCTATAATTCATCAAAAACTTACATTATTATAACCTTAATTTCTTTTTTTAAATTTCAGCAAGTGTGCACCTAAAAATTATGCATTGTTATAAAAATATTCTAAATGCTGATAATTCTGTATTTGTTCCTTAAAATTAACCAAGAAAAATGTTAATATCCATAAAATAGAACATTTATTAAAAATGATTGTAATTGTATTGTCTAGTATACAATTAATTAATTATATACTGATAATTTTTCAATACTTTGAAGAATAAGATTTCATTACACCCCGTATAAAAAAAAATAGGGATAGAAAAAATTCACAATTATTGTCCTGAGCTGTTTAAAAAGGTATACATTTTTAAATACTACTTAAAATACTACAAGTATTTTAATTACATTTTATAAACTAAGTAATAATCATTTATTGAGAAAGCGCATTTAAGCACCAAAGTTTTTTTTTCTGACGGAAACTGCTTAGCAATCTCTTTGATGATCGATTGCAGGAGTATATCACTCTTCGAAGCGTAGTCAATCATGTTGACATTTTACGCACATATTTTCAGCATTAAAAAATCAAGTCAAGCAATTATTTTATGATCAAAACTAATGCTCAAACAATAACAAAAGCTCTGCATATAAAAGTATATCAGGTGTTGGTATAGTATTTAAAAGAGCTTTCTAACAATAAATGTTTTCTTAATGATAAATATTACTTTTGGGGCATTGAGGATTTTTCTTTTCAAATTAACAATATTCTCTCTCAAAATAAAACATATTGCATGTTTTCTTGACTGATACTTGATTAAATATATAAACTTATAGATTTGATCAAACATCATTTTATAACATTGTTTATATTTTTTCTTATATCTTTAATAATACATAAATTATTCTTTCATAATTGAAATGAATTGTTTTTGTATCAATAAATTGGTGATCACTCATATTAATATTTACATCGTGAATCTTATTTAAGCTTTTTTTCTTTTAAAGCACCATTTTAGAGCTTCATTTTTCAGTAGTGCATTTATATTTATATTGACTCAAGTGTACGTGAACTTATTTTACATAAAAAAGAATTTTCCCTTAAAACCAGTTTATTACGTTCGATTTTTTGGATCAATATTAAGACATTCACGCAAATTTTGAATTTTCATACCACTACTCATTAACATCAAAAACATACACATCATTACAATATTTAGAAACAAAATAATGCAATGCTCTATTTTCAATCGAGAAAAATTGCAATTAATATTTTAAACCTCTTTAATATTTTATAATTTGTTTCATTCTCCTAGTTATTTCCAATTTAGTAATATAATTTTAAATATAAAATATTTAAATGCATTATTATAGAAAGAAATTTTAAATCAAATGAATGAATTAAAATTTTAATTATAATTTCATAAACATTTTATATCCCATAGAAAATCACTAAAAAATTCTTATATGTGAAACATTCTTATCATATTATTCAATTATGTTCCTATACTTTAAAAATTTATAAGCAATAAATTTAGTATTTTTAATAATTTTACAAGATAAATGATTATAAAATGATTATTTTGTATCACATAATATAAATTCAATACGAATATTTCAATATCAGCGACAAAGAGTATATTTTAATATAAAATTGTATTAATATGTATAAGATTGATAAAATAAGTAGAAACTTAAAATTTGCTTCCATCATTGTGCATATATATATATATTAGATTCTAATAATTATAAATAATTATATCTTAAAGATTTCTGAAAGATTAATTTATAATCCATTTTGTCATTGCTGCTACAAAGGAATGTAATTCTAAATCTCATAGAAGATTAATAAATAGTTTTGTACATGTTACTGTAGTACAGTGGCAAAAAAATTTAAAAGGAATGAGGGTTAGATACCAAGGTTTAAAAATACTTATCACAGAAAATCAAAGTTTAAAACAATTTTAATAGATAAAAATAAATCCTTATTTTGGTTAGCATTTATTCCAGAGATGAGAGTCCAACACATATAAGCTGTTGACATGAAGGGAAAATTCTCAACAATTTTAAAAAACTTCGACTTGCTCAAAAATAATTAAATAATGTGTTTATAACGTACTAACTGTGTATAAAATAAATTACAATCGTAGTAGCCAAACTTTACAAAGGCTAAATAAGTACAAAGTAATTTCACGACAGTATAGAAAGCATTAAAAAAGAGTAAACTATGCAGAACATTTAAACATAGGTATGGGTTTCGGAAATAGTTATAGAATTTTTTAAAGATGACCTCACTTGTGTCATTACTTATTTGGCATTTTAAAAGGGATGGACTTAAGAAATCAAGGCTGGAAATGTATCCACAAACACTCATGGTCCCATGATGAGACCACAGGCTATTCAGTTGCCAGTTCTGTGTAAAGATATAACAGAACAAAATACAAATGATGTAATGATTTGTGGCACAACACACACACACGCATGCGTATATATAAATTAAGTAAGTTACTTTAAATGGATAAAGATAAAACAATAAAGAAACAATACAGTTTACAATCAAAAGGACAAATACAAGAAAAACAACAAAATATAACTATTATACTTAATTATTTATTGTTATATTTGCCTTTTCTATACATTGTATTTATTTCTTTTTATATTATATTATATATATATTTGTATACCAATAAGTATTTGGACACTTATGCAAATGATGATATCCAGTCTTGAGATACATCACTGTCTCCACCGGAATATATTGCGAAGGAAACAGAATCGGCATTAGTCGCATGCAAGATTCAGCTCAATTTGGAGCTCTCTGATTTCGAAGGAGGTAAAATTATTAGGTATCACAAATTAACCGATCCTTAAAGGGCATATCTAGCTATCTGAAATATCCAAAATCAGCAGTTGCCTACGTGATTAAGAAATAGAAGGTGAATGGTGATTGTTGGAGATAGAGACCAACGAGTGATGTCCAGAAACATTCGCAACTAAAAAATGCATTCAACAGGCATCCGGGAGTATTGTTTCAATGAATACCATCCGCAATGAAGCACATCTGCTTGATTTTCATGGCCGTGGTGATGCTCATAAGCCTTTGATCGCCAAGTCCAACCACGCTGCTCGGTTAATGTGGTGCAAAGCATATCGAAATTGGACCATAGATAAGTGGAAACGGGTTCTTTGGAGCGACGAATCAAGGTGCACCCTTTACCGTTCGGAGTGCAAGGTTTGTGTCTAGCATCTGTCTGAAGAACGTTTCCTGCCAAAATGCATTGTGCTAACTGTTCGATGGATGTGGAATTATGGTCAGGAGGTGTTTCTCCTGGTATGGACTGAAACTATTGATCCCCATTCTTGGTAAGCTCAACACCGATGCTTACTGCACCATTTTGAATGATAGTGTGATTCTTACGTTTTGACAGTATTACGAGTTGGATCCCTGTTACTTTCAAGACAACACTGCCAGTTGTCATGCATCGATGTTAACCAAGCCTCTTGGTATGGTGCTAATGGAGTTCATTTAATAGACTGGCCTGCACAAAGTCTAGATCTGAACCCTATCGAGAACCTCTGGGACGAGAAGGATCACCAAATTAAGGGGTACACTACGAGTCCAAAATCGGTGTAGGAACTTATATGTCTACTCCAATTCGAGTGGAAAACGATACCACTAGCTGTAAAACAAATATTTGTGGAAATTATGTCCCGGAGGGTTCACGCTGTAATTACCTCTCGTGACGGCTCTACCTGGAGATTTTGAGTAAAGGTAGTTTTTCTTTTCCATCACAAGAGTCCAAATACTTATTGGTAGACAGTGTATATAGTAGATACATAATCTCAAATTATAGATTTATCTTTTTTTGCAGTTCAATGTAGAATATCCATTCTGTAATGAACTCTTTAAAATATACCATAATTGTTCAGTTATTTTGAGATTGGATGAATGAGCGAATCAAGGTCATATTTAAATTGTTTATCAATGATATTGTTTGTTACACCATAACTGGAAAATAGGTGCATTGTCATCTTGGAAAATTCCAACTGCTGGGAACAAAACTTACATTACCATATCAGCTAAAAATGTTTCTCGCTACATCCCAGCGAACCTTCCTTTCAGGATTACGACTGGTCTAACAGAAACCCAATATTTAGCTGAAGATATCTGATATTTATACCTGGATGTTTCACAGGAAGTAGATAACCACAATCATACTTTTGTGGAGGTGCACTAATATGTGTACCCATCCTGTTTTAGGGAAAAGTGTTTAAAATTATTAGTCAGACCATATTGTTTCATTCTCCTAAAAAATCGACCAGTTTTTGCATATGTGACACTTATGTAAGCGGTTTTTGTCTTTATCTTCTGGGAAAAATGGCTTGGAAATTGACTTATGCCATAAATTTCTGCTTTTGAAGGTACCTTCTTACTGTAGTCATTATCATTGGAGAATACAGATTTGTTGCTTTGCTGTCATTTTTCTGCTGTTGTTCGATTTTTGTCGTTACCATCTACTTCAATACTCTACGATTTTTTGCAGTGAGCTTCTCTTTCTGTTCACTATTTTGCTTTGTTGATTTTGTCTTCCAGTACTGCCTTTATGCTGTCATGTGACTTTACACATTACATTTTAAAAAAAACTTAAAAGCTGTGATATTTCGTCACTCTATTCCAGCTAGACATTCTTCTGTAATTTGTCGTCATTGAAAATTAGAGAGTTCTGATGTCTTACGCGCTTGGAGAAACCAAAACCAAAGCTTCAATAAAGTTACAACATACTATTATAATATAAGCATTTATGTTTATAAATAATTGTGTGGTAGCTTTTATTATTTTTTAATCCTTACGAAGTGCATTTGAAGATTTTTTTCATTGGTGTTTCCGTTATTTTAATAACTACCTATATTGTCTGTTGTGTTAAAAATGAGAATTTATACTTTTTATTTTTCATATTCTAAAATATATGCTCTCTTAACATTTATTTTAAGATTATAATGATCGGAAATCTCATAGATTTTATACCATATTGATTCTCAAATACAAATATTAGTAACACACTCTGGAGTAATTAAATAATGGCATGAGAAAGCAAATTTCAAAATGATTTTTTTCTGTTTAGAATTTTATCTAATATTTTATGTAAAATTTTCTTTGAAACCTCATTTTTGCATTGAGTGGAGAATAAACCATTTTTATGTTGTTTAACTGTAATTTATATTTTTCTCAATTTAATATGCATATTTGATATACTGAACTTTTAATGTATTTAATATAGAAATTAATGTTTTTTCCTTTAATATGATTTTGTGAAATTTATTTAAGATTTGAAATATAAATATAATTCTAATTACATTTTTAAATGAGAAATTTTAGGAATTAGAAATTATATAAATCACAAGTTTTTAATTATTCATTTTCTAATTTAATTTGAGGAAAACATATTTTGAAAAATTATTTCGATGAAATATTTTGCAATTACAAATTTGCTCTGAGAAGATTCGTCTATAGTTTCTTTCTTTGAGATAATGTTTTAAATAATATGTCTTTTGAATTAATTTGAACTTCTTAAAATAAAAAAAAATTAAATTCTTATGCAATTTATATATGAACCATTTTTTCGGCGAGGAAAGTAAAATTGATTTTTTATTACATTTAGAAAAATGAGATTAACTGCATTAAATACATGATTGGCTTTTTAAAGTTTTTTCATATTTGAAATTTTGATCTCATTACCTTTATTTTTCTTTATTTTTTATTTGTAACAAGAAATAGTTTTGTCTTTTGCCAAAAGAATGGTAGCATGTTCCAATTCTATTTAATATCTATATTTGCTATTAAAACTAAATTTTTTCTTTAAAACTAAATTTGCAATTAACATTTTTCAACATATTGGACTATTTTATTCCAAGATTAGTTTAAATTAACCAAATTAGTTTCAAATAAAAATACAATCAAATTAATTTCAAGAAAATACAAAATTTAATTTTATTAATGATTTTACTATGTTTTATAAAACTCTAAATATAGTTTTATTGTTAATGAAATAGATGTTAAATAGAAAAATTTCAACTTTTCTTTGTTTAACTGTCTAAATTACAAGAGAGAGAATACTTTACTTGCTTTCATATAAAATTAAATGATGAAATCTTTGGACTTATATATTTGCTATAAATTTATGCACGTCATATTTATACATCGTGTTTCAATAAAAGCAGGTGATAAAAGTGTACAATATCATTTAGTTTTGTTTATTTGTCATAAAATCCTGTATCAAATGAATTTTAAGAATTCAGAAAACTGTAGTTTTTTATTTCAGAAAACATCTAGACATTTTTTTTAATAAATATATGAAGACATTTAAGATTTAGAAATACTGTGACAAGCAACAAATCAAAATTTATATATAACGCAAAGTAAATTATAAAAAAGCATTTCTCTCTCTCTCTCTCTCTCTTAAAATGCAAATTACTTTCTTATAATTGCAGTCATCGTCAGGCTCGTTAATCACCAAGTACAAAAAAAATGTCAGTCCTTTTGTTTTAATAACAGGATTCTTAATTAAGGGAAGGTAATGTATTAAATCCTAGAAAATTAATGGCAAATTCTGCTTCTTACCTCTTGCAGCTAGAAGCAATTCAACATACATATTAATTTATTATCAGTTATAAAACTCATCAAGAAATCTTGAATGATGTTTTTCGATTGAGCTACAACAGTTTAGAAAAAGAAATTTTCTCTTTCAAAACTATAATGTTGTATATTATACAGCACGTATCCCTGGATTGCCATTTGACTATAATCAACTCAAAGTACTTGATTCACTGATCAAAAGTTCTGATTTGAACTCTGCAACGTATTATCCGCCTACCATGCTAATATCTTTGGCCAATTTTGTTTTGTCTGTCCGTTGCCGTGGAAAAAAGAGTGTTTCATTTTCGACAGAAGAAACACCAAATTTGGCTTACTGAACACCTGGAGAATAACATAGATTACAACCTTAAATACCACCTAATTATTAACATTTTAAATCCCCATTTGAAATGGATAGCTCTTGTTAATATAGGAGTCGTCTCTTGCCAAACTATTGGTGGTAACTATTTTATGATCAATTGTTTGCTGCAAGATTATTTAGCCGGTGAGGCAACTACTTTAAAGTAAATATAGTCAAATGTGAACTGAACATTTCTTCCTGTATAATACCAAACATGGTGGTTTTGAAACAAAAAAATTACCTTTCGCAAACTTTTTGTAGAAAGAATATCAAGAAACTGTAGGATTATCATAGTCTAAAATTTAATGCGAAAACCCAAATATATAAAGCTAGTGAATTTATATGTGACTAAGGGATCAAGCTCAAACCACAAGATACAGTTACAGTTCCAAATCATTATGTAACCGCAAACTATACCCAGAGATGATACAGATCAAATTTGGTTAATAAGGTTTACCATGCATTCACCAGTCCATATAAACCAATGAAACTGTCAAATCATGAAATGTGATACAGTACAAGACATGTCATTTTCATTCTGCTTTAAATGGCAATTATTTCTAGTTCTTTATACCACTACAAGTATTTATTATCAATAAAGCAAGGCATTTTTGTCTTTTATTGAGGCAAATACGACCATAGAAATCTGTAGCTATTATCTCCCGGAAGACATTCCGATCACAGAGTTAAATATTTGACTCAGAATTATTCGGCAACTTTTGATAACGATAACTGCCTCTTAATCAGCATAACATACTTTATCATAACTAGTTATGATCATCTAGGTTTTGCACTTCCCAAAATAATTCGGTTCACAGTTTCCTTGATTTTGGACTTGATTATAATATCGCTGACTGTAAACAGCCTAACTTCTGAGAAATCTACCTGACTGAATGTCCAAATTTATGACCAAAGACAATTATTCGCTTTTTGATAGCATTCAGCTTTTCCATTAAGTCATTTTAACAACAAACATATTGATCCTCTAATATATTTCCTTTCTATCTACACTTATATACATATACATACAAATCAGATTAATATATCCTATAAAAATTGATATTGATTAAATTTTCAAAACATTTGGAAGAATATATCATAATACTTCAGTATCCAGAACAATTACAAAATGATTCAATAATAAAATATATGAAAATTGAAACTCAGAGATTGGATTATATGCACAAGTACAGCTATCTACACAACTTTATTAGAATGACATATTTCATCTACCATATTGACTGTTGAGAATTATTTGTGAGCAATTAGCAGAGATGTGTTATTTTCGAAAATAATTATATATATAGGAGGGATATCTTTTTTTTTTATAGAAGGAAAATCTAGAGAGAGAAAATTCTCCGGTTCAGAAAGCAAAACTGTTCTGTATCAAAGAAACCTCTTTGAATATCGATTGCATAACATGTGATTGTTACTACAGAATCACATTTCGTGATACTGAATAAAAGGTTAGTCACTTGCTCCTAAGAGAGCAGAAGTATAACATCTGTTGTTCTAAAGTGCCTTAGTGCAGTTAACAAGAGATTTCTAAGTAATACTAGAATAATTCCAAAAAAATCGATTTATATTTTATTTTCCTTTTGATTGTAAACGTAATTTCAAGTATTATTTTCTCAGAATTTTAGTAATTTCTTTTCCAATAATCAATACTAAGTATATATACACCCTTCATTTAATAAATGTTTTGTAAATGTAATGAAAAGTTTACAAATCTAAATGAGATTCCTTACAGTTATAGATCACGAAACTAGAAAATGAATGGATGAAAATTCACATTTACTGAAGTACTTTAAAAAAGATATTGTTTAATTTAACTGAAAGAATATTATTTTATTGAAGTTAAGAATCACAACTTTTAATTTTCAACAAAATTCCCTATTCAGAAATAGGTGTACATTTAAAATAAAATTCATGACTGCTCAGATAAAGTTTATAAGTAGATACATTCCTGGAAGTTAATATAAATAAAGAATTTAGTGAAAAAAAAAACAATAAAATATAAAGAATTAGCACTTTGTAGTTGGCTTCGTTATTTTTTCAAGAAATTTTATGGAATAAATGAATTAAAGATTTTTAGATAATTAAATAGTGGAATATTTTTATAGAAATAGTCTATTATAATATTGTATATTGTAGAATATTTTATAGTATTAAATAATCAGGATATATTTACTTTAATTAGATATTTCCATCTGCATTTCATTTTGTTTCTATTTGAATAACTCTAATTAAGTATAACTTTGTTGTTAGAAATTTTTAAATGCATTGATTTAAAAAATCTTGAAGTCAGCAACATTTCTCGTTAGGGAAAAATAAAAACCCATCAATGATTTAGAAAAATGAAAAAGAATAACATGTAATATCAATAAATTATCCAATAATTAAATAATTAGAATACATTTATTACAAAAAAGTAAGTTATGAAACTAATATATTATATTGAAGAAAAAAAAACCTATATTAAGCAATCGCTCACTCAGATATACAAATTTTTTATGAATATTTGTATAAAACTCAATATTTTGCTTCAATTTTTTTCAAGTAATTCGAACAAAATACATTATAAAATATGGAGAATAATTTCACAACAATACAACAAATATTAAGAAATTGCTTATCTCTCAGTCGAGAAAAATGAAAATCTATCCTTGCTTCAAGCTCATAAAAGAAAACAGAGAATACAATGAAGCAGCAGAAAATTTTTATAGAAAAAGCGACAAATGGAGGACTCTTTTTATATAGTAACGCTTGACCCTTTAATTACACAAAATTCTTCCGATATGTGTGAGTTGTGCAAAGAAAACCAGTTACTTCAGATTGATATTTGTCACCAGTCAATTTCCTATCTCCTAAGCTCTTACTGTGCGACTTTTCAAATACAAATAATCAATAACATATCTAAATGCAACTATTTTATCATATTGTTATTTATAAATTGTCAGATGTTTCAGATTTATCATGTAAAAGTTCCTTCTATTTCGTAAAAAAAAAATGTCAGATAGAAAATCAAAATTTTGAAATAAACAATTTAAAAAAAAATTTTAATGATTTTTTTGTACTTGATGAGTTAGATTATTCTATCTCTTTCACGATCTTAAGTAAATCTTTTCCAGTATTCAATCGAATTCACTTCAGTAGTGTTTGGCTATAAGTAAACATAACTTTTTCCAATATGCGTGCATTACGCAAAGCAAGTTGGTAATTTCCAGCTGATATATGTCACTGATCGATTTTCTATCTTTGTTCTGAGTGCACGCAGGCTTCTAAGTACCAATAATGATGTCATCTTTATCATATTATTTCTTATAAGTTGCCAAATGATGCAAATTTGTATTGTGAAACTTCTTCCTTTTTCGTAAACAAAAGTTGCGACAGAAAATCGTAGAGTTTAAAGAATACGTTTTTCAGAAAATGGAGTGGTTTTTCAGTATTTCTTGAGAAACCCTTTGTTTATTTCGTTTACTATTTTAACAAATTCCTTAACAATACTAAATTGCATCAAAATAATTTGCTTCTGATTGTATTCATGAAGATAATTCTTATGATTTTATGTTTGTTTTTTAAAATTGGTAGGATTTTAAGTACTAAGAAAATAAACATTCCGCATGACTGGAAATAATGCTGGATAATTATAAATGTATATAACATTAAAATTCACTTAATAAAATAAATTCAATTGTTATAAATAATATACTTCAAGTAAACCATCTTAAAGAATATCCTTTTTTTTAATTATTATTTTTAAACCATGTTTTAGAAAGGTACAGAAAAGCAAAATGTTTGAAAGAGTAATTGAAAATTTATTATTAACTTTAAAATGTATAAATTCAAATTAAGTAAAATGTTTTCAGATTTTTGGAAAAATGCTAATGTCTTAATAATTTTATTTAATAATAAGCGGACGGACTATAGAAAACCCGAGAGTCAATGTAATTTAGTTATTATTTTGCGAAATAATATCTAATATATTATTAAAACTACTTTTAAACAAAATAAAATTTCTTTGTATACTTTTAGAAGATTATTTAATACTCTCATTTATTCGAATTTCATTAGATTTTATGGCAGATTTTTGACAAAACTCCAAGAAGGAAAAATTTATAATTGAGTACTGAAGAAAGTAAGAGAACTTAGAAAGGAATATTATTTTCATATATAAATTCAAATAAAATATTTTCTCAAAATACAAAATATTGTTTTGAGAAATTTTAACTAGAATATTAACTTTGGAGTACTTTTATTCACAAATAACGTTCATGAAAAGAAAAATATAGCATTTCCATAATTCTAGAATATATTTTCATGGGGTACATTCTTATGCTTTTATCTGAAACTTTACTTCCATATTTTAATGTTAAAAAGAAAATATATTCCCTAAAACCTTCAGGAAATATTTGAATGAATGACTCATATTTCTGTATGTAATTTTACTTAACTTTCGTCTTAATTTGAAATAAATTTTCAACAAAATGCATTTTGAAGAAAAGCAAATTTATTAATTGATTTCTTCATACATTTAATAAAACAATCAAAAGATTTTGTTGCATGTTAAAGATACACTATGTTAACATTTCTAACTTCCTATGATTAAACTATTACAAATTTGATTAAACAAATTCGAAACTTTGATTTAAATTACAAGCTACTGTCAATTCGAACTTGATATTATGCTGAAACGTCAGCTCGTTTCAGTAATATTTTGTTTTTATTTCTATCACTTTAAAAATCAACTGAAGCTTTATTTATCTTTTCAGTTGTTTCTTAAATTCACGAACTCAACAAAAATAACAGAAGTTCGTTACACAAAAATGAAGACGTTTACATATAAAATTATATTTATCTAAATTTTTAATTTTAGTGAAAGCAATTTAGACACTCTTTTGTATTTTATTTCACATTCTCTCTTTCTCTCTGTATATATATATATATATATATATATA
>JAPDSC010139418.1:37774-59759 GCA_026290005.1 Latrodectus geometricus
GTGGAATAATTAATAAAGATCAATCAATTGTATTAAAAAGTATATTAATCATGGTAAAAAATCATAAAAAAATGTGTCAGTGATAGATATTGTTATAAAAACTGTCATAAGAAGACTGACATAAGTAGAATGTCAGTGATAATACATTAAATATTAACGTAAAACCTTTTAGCACACAAATTTAAAAATGGTTATTTTATTCACTTTCAATGATCACTTTCTTTTTAGAAAATTTAATAGTGGAATAATTAATAAAGTGCAATCAATTGAATTAAATAATATATTAATAATGGTACAATTTAACATAAATTTAAAGCATTCAAGTGTATTAATAATATATTTAATATATTTATACGTTAATAAAATACATTTTTATTTATATTGTGTATAAGAGAGATAAATCTTTATGTATTTTCAATGTAATCATAACCAAAATTTTAAATTGTATATTTACTTTGATTAAATATTGTTTCCTTGTAGAAGTCAGATAAATCAAAAAAGAAAATTACGAATAAAGTTTTTTTAATTCATAGGATATACATATTGTAGAATAAAATATAAATAATTCTGCAATTACTATACGAAAAATGTCTGGTATACATGTGCTATAACGATTTGTTGTACCTAATGAAAAATGACACCTGTTGAATGAAAGTATTTCATAAATAAGGAAATAAAAGTATGCTCGCAAATAAAAGGGGATATTTTATATGGGACATATTTTTAATGGTATCTTATAATTATATTTTTATTTTAAATGGATGCAAAATGGGATTTTCGTTGAAAATATTGGTTTAATTTCAAGAATGCTACATTATTATGATAAATCTGAAGCAGTAAAAATACTTCGATTTTCAAGCGAACAGCTTCGTGCGTTTATACATATATATGTACATTTCAGTATATATTCACATTCCAGTTACATCAATGTAACGACAACTTAATTTCGACGTTGACGTTTAATAACCAATCACAGAAGTCAAGTGGACGACAGCGCAATTGAGTGTATACATAGGTGTGTGGGTTTCGAAAAACACAGCAATAGTTGGCGCAATGCAGAAATAAAATGATTTATCCGACGCCCAAATGGACAAAATCAGTGGCTTAGGAGCCATAGATGAAAGTAGTTCTGAAACAGTTATGCTTGTAAGCTGTTTGCATTTCTCCGTGGAAAAATTTTGCCCTGCATGGTAAAATTGGTCTATCCAAAAATCAGCGATGTTCCTCATGCGGTGTATCGCCGGCTTCTACGAACGACAGTTAGCAAATGCGTTCTGGAAAATAGACGTGCCACCGTTAAACAATTGACCGCTTAGATGAACAAAATTATAAAATAGTTTTCTTAATCAGCTGTTCAGCGAACGCTACTGTGTCGGGGCCTCCAAACCAGACGCCTTGTTCATTCACCTATGCTGAGTGCTGCTCATTGGCGACAGATGATGTAATTTGCACTGAATATACACTGAGTGGCAACAGAAAGCGTTTTCCAATGAATCACGTTTTATACTCCATCAGACAGATGTACGTTGGCGTATACGACGTGAAATCCCTGAAAGCAAACATCATGCAACCAAAACAGTCGGAGCTGGATGTGGGAGCATGTAGGTCTGGAAAATGTTTTCTTGGCATATTCTGGGTTCACTCATCATTGTGGAAGACACAATAGATCAATAAAAGTACGCATCTATCCTTGAGGACGACTTCACTCCTTTATATGCGCATTGTTTTTACTCAGTATGATGGCATTAATCAGTAGGATAATGCGAGCTGCCATATAGCTGGTAATGTACCCGCGAGGCTTGAAGAGCATCAGATGATGCACAGGATGAGTTTACCCTTCTCCTCCATCCTGCAAACTTATCTGATTTTTCCCGCATAATCTATCGCACCTTCCCACTGCAGATAGACAGAGAGAGAGGATTATATATATTACTAAAAAATGTGATGAAATTTGTGCTTTACGTTGTGCATTAACCAAGGGTTGAAATTTGCAATACACAATGCAAATCATAAATGAATTTTCAAGTGAAAAAAAATTTCCCTAAATCGATGAATTGTTAACATGATTTTAATATGAACATGCTATTATGTAATATTAAAATAATAATATGCTGTAAATTCAGATTTCACTAAGTGTTATATTTAATGAATAAACTAAGATATTTAATTTATGGAATGGACTAAGTTGCTATATTTAGGAAATTGAATAATTTATTAAGTCTCGGGAATAGATTAGGTAAATCGATATAAAGTTTTAGAAAGTGTATACGACAGTTGATAAGGAATTTTAATCACAAAACAATGTGTCTATTCATTTCCCTTGTATTATTTGTAACTAAATTACTGGGAAATAACTAACTCGATATAATTTTTACAATGTTACTCTAAAAATAAATAATACTTTTACTACTTTGTATCAAAAACGCTTTATTCCTAAGCAATTTGTCATCGTGAGTCTGTTTTATAACGATACAGACATTTAAAAAGCCTTAAGAATATTGCATATATATAGAGAATAATATTTAAATTTGTTTAAAAATGCGCGACATATTTATTGCAAAAGCAATAATGTGAAGTTAATAACATGAAATAGAATTTTCACTTCGACATTCCATAACATAATCCAATTTATCTAACAATGTAATTTAAATGCCTGCTTGAACAATGAGAGCTTTGTTATCTGCTTTCTGATCTTTCAAAATATTTTAAAATTCCTTTGTTTTCAAATATTATATTGCATTTCTTTGTTTATTTTATTTACTTTACACAACTGAGTAAAACCAAAAGAACGTTGATAAAAGCTTATATTTCAAGATAATTTCCATTATTGAATTTATAATAACGATGTGAAGCTTATTTAATTTAATGCAAATGAGCCGCTTTACAAAATTGTTCACTAATAAGATTTTAAATACCTACTTTATCACAAGAAAACATATTTTTCTGGAAATCAGGAACTTTCTCATAGTTAATAATATGAAACTTGTTCTTCAGATAAAAGAAAAGATGGCGGAAAACTTAGAAGTGAAAAAATACACAAAAGATTGCCTAAATTCTTAACTTTGAAAGTTAATTATGAAAATATGTCATTAATGTATATTTTGAAGAAATCTGTTGCATCATCAAAAGCTATTTAAAAAGATAATTTTACTGAACTTTGATTTTTAATTTTAATTTGAGAACAGCAAAACACTGCTTTATGTTCCATGCATAAATTACAATAAATATGATTAGAAAAAAGTAATTATATGTACTTAAGAATTTAAATATACATATCTTGCAAATATTAATCACAAATGCAAGATACTCAGTAATGAATGTGAATGAAATTTAATTCATAAGTTAATAGGAGGGAGAGAATACTGCAGTATCAGGACCATTAGCAATAAGACTGAATTAAATAAAATTTTCAATAACAAATAAATAACAATTTTTAAAATATTCACTGCTTTTAGTTACTCTAATGAATAATTATTCTTCCTTTAATATATATATATATGTATACATAAGCATGTATATATATGCAGGAGATACCTGAAATTAAATAACCCTATATTTTTATAGATAAAACTTTTGTTGAAAAAAATTATCAAATTTTATGTTGGATATAAATATAGGAATGTGTCTGAGCAAAAAAAAAAAACACTTATTTCTAGTAAGCAGCAAGAATGGCCATTTTTTAAAGCTTTTATGTTTTACCCTTTATTGAGATTTTACCTTTTTTATTAATGAGACATTGTAAAACAAGAATTCATAGTCAAAGATGTACTCAGCCTACATGCACAACTCTGAATTAAAATTTAAATACCTAAAAGACCACTTAATTATATCTTTTACAGTAACATATCTTTTACTTTGCCTAATTATATCTTTTATTTGTTAATTATATCTTTTACTTTGCCTAAACTCATGCTGATTCCTCACAACTGAAACTTAGAAAAACTCTGAGTTTCTTTGACTAGAAAACAAAACTTTGAAACAAAGGAATGTTTTTATTAAGGTATTTGAGTACTTTTTCGAAATATCCTTGAATGTATGAACAACCGTAAGGTACTATAGTTCTTAATGTCAAGAGAAGTACAAATGAAGTGTCCATTGATACATCAATTCTAACGAACATGCACTTAATGACTTGTTTTTGATAAGAGCTTCAATCGATAGATGAAGAAAATAAAACTTGTTGTTACTTACAACAATTGGCGAAGCCCAGCCTACTCGTCAAGGACTGGGTGAATTAAGTCAGATAGAGCGTCTTCCTTTTTTGAACAGATCAACCCCCTACGAGGGTGGAAGCAAGACTTAGGATCATAGATTTGGCTCTTTCAATTTAGATGTAAGAAAGCGGAGAAAACACAAGGACTGGCCTTTAACACCCCCGAAGATATTAATTTGGAATTACATATAGCAATCTCGATAGATTTTAAGTGTCCCAGTTGTCTTTAGTGAAAAGGACGGATCTTCGGATAAGCTGAGATTTGAAGTCCAGTAACGAGAACGACTCCCGAACTAACCATGCCACCACGGCCTTACGTCAGGTAACAATTGTTTTGAAAGCAAGGGAATTATATGTACATTTTACTTCCTAGCTTTTACTAATCAATGTGTCGTTTAGTTCATCATATCGAGAATTGTCAATTAAATTGTTTTGCGAAAACGATCAGAAACATTGTTTATGATTTATTCATATATCTAGATCATGTTGAGCATCTAATAATATTATCCATATACTCCGTTGTATTCACTTTTCGCAGAAACATGGTTTTGATACTCGATGGTAGATTACACTTACATTTCTAACTCATCGTCTGGTTCAAATATCCTCTGAACAGGTTAAGTACACTTTCATTCACAGGGATTAAGTATTTCATTCAATTAAGGGACATTCATATAAACATATATATGAGATCGTATGTAGACTTATAGTAGTATCTTCTTGAGTCTTTTTTGTTAAATGAAACATAAATTACATTTTCTGAAGTATGCATGTTAAAAAGACATAAATACAAATTAAAATCTTTTTTCAAAAGTAATATCACAAATAAAACTTTTTTTTAAAATGCCAACATATTACTATGTAAAAACAGTTCCGGTACTATTTTTCATAAGAATGAAAATAGCTTATGTTGACATACTTTTAACTTATTTAGACAGTTAATTGATACTTATAGCAAGAGGAAATGAAAGTTTTTTCTGCATAATTATAGAGGTGAAATAAGAAAATAAAATTCACTTTATAGACATAAAAAAATTAACTATGTCTTAAATTGAAATTTGAATATTACAATTGTGTGACATTTTTAAACATATGACATAAACATAAACAGTGAAGAAGAATTTATATTAAAATAAATATAGAATCAAATGATTTTTAAGCAAATTTTTATCTTAAAATATAATTAAAAATTAAATTAAAATATCAATCTGAGAGGAAACAGATTGATTGATCAAAGCATGTGGACATACTTAATCTCAAAGTACTGTTTTATAACAATATACACACACATAAGTGTAAATTTGAAGTATAAAGAGTTTACACTCGAAATTTCGAGTGTATGATGTTCTATAAAAAATACAACTGATTAATCAATAGATTGATAAGAAAATTCGTACTATAGAAATGCTTAATTAGATAGATTATATATTTTCATTGAAATCAAGGAAAGAAAAGTTGTGCTAGTGAATGTTTCCTTGACATTCAATATTTGCTTACATGGAAATACATTTTTTGGAAATGTGTTTCGTGAGATTTTTAAAACTTGTATTGATTTGTTAAGCATGTGGTGCTAAAATTTACGTGCATGATAGAATCTATAAATACATGTACACTGTAAATTCTTCTTTATTCATTCCAAAATTTTCAACTCACAAAATCAATATAAGAATGCCTGATAATCAATATAAAAACAAGAAGATAATCTTATAGCTTAAACCTATTCTTTAATACAGAAACCCAAATGAAAGTCAATTTATTATTTAAAGGAGAAATACATAGATTATAAAGAAGCCAAATATTAGTCAAAATGCAAAATTTCTTTAAGAAAATTTCACATTTTAAATGGTTCTAAAAGAGAAAAAATGTAATATATTCTACAGCAAAGAAATAAATATTGTTCCCATCAATATTTAAACTCTAGAAAAGCATAATATATTGATTTATAGGATGAATTCAATTATTCTTTATATTTTTTATTTTATTTTTGTCTTAATAGATAAGAAAAATTGTTTTACGAATCTGCAAAATTAGTTTCATTTTTTAATATTAATCTATTTAATTTTCAAATTTTATTACTTTAGATTTAAATTCTAACATTCTACTATTATTAAAGTTTTGATTATGTAACTTGACATTCTATAGTGTTATTACGCATGTAAAATGCACAGTAACAAATAACTACAAGTCCTCATTTCTTTAAATAATAAGACATTATTTAAAATTATTAGGCAAAGTGACTACATTGAAAAATATAATTTTTTTAATATTCTTTATTTAAATCATATTTAAATGGGATATAAGTTGATAAATTACTGTTCTAAATCAGATTTCAAATTTTTAATACTTTTGTGATTTACTTATATCAGTATTAATTTTCATGGGGATGATTTCTTTTCTGAAATATAATTTCAGTTCGTATCCGAGTTTTCCTCAAATATTTAATTTACTTTTGTAGTAACATTCTATAAACACATATTCAAAATTAATGTAGTCTAATAACTTAGTGTAGAATCTCTTTTAATAATATATAATAATATGTGTTAAAAGTGTTATTTTGTAACAAACGCTGATAATTTTTTTCTATCATTATTAAACTTTTTGTATTATTTATCATTTTCGTAAAATATTATACGGGCAGGTAATATACTTTTTCTACATATGAAACAATTTTACACCTTTTCAAATTAAAAAAATTCGTTTCTTCTATAATTTTTTACAAGTTCATTTTTATTAAATTATAGTGTTATTATATCCTTATAAGCATTATAAATTTTATTATTGTATAATACACAAAAAGAATATTCACAGAGAGACTTAACCTTAATTTTAAACTCTAACATACAAATTAAAATGTCCTTCCTTTATTTTTTTTTCAAAATTTTAATCAGATATAAGCAAATGGAATTTATTAACTATTTTTTAACGTTAACCAAATGTAACTAAGTTTCTGTTTTAGGTATTTAGCAACAAATCAAAACTATGATAATAATTAAGTCTTAATCATTTTAGATTTATTGAATGCATCTTCTTAAAATATTACTGAAGACACTAATTTTCTATACTAATTGCAAATACGTTGCTCATACAAATGATTAAATTTTCTTTTCAATCATTCCTTTAATCTCCGACTTACAATATTATATGTTAATGGCATTTGAAATAATGTCAATTTTTTGTTAATCAAATAAAACGATAAAAATATTTTACATTAATTTTGTAAACTTAAATAATTGTTTTTCATGATTTCCGTAGAAAATTATATACATTAGAAAACCAATTTGAATATTATTTATAAGAACGAAACTTAAAATATTTATTTTATATTTAAAATATCTTTTTAATCAATCGGTAACTGGAGTCAACTGTCTTGTATGAGTATAAAAATGAGGAAACTATTTGGATCCCAAATAAATTTTTATGTCCTAAATTATAGATTGAAATATTAAACTTTCTTCAAATTAAAACTTAAACGATAAAAAATTAAAATTTAAGTTCTTACATGATTATTAATAAAAGAATATAGATAATGGCACTCATTTCATTTCCTTAATATATTTAAGTAAAGAATAAAGATTAAATTCAATAAATTAAATCTCTTTGATAAATCATTGAAGAAAATAACGAATATATTGGTTTAAAATGACTAATTATGCATTAAAGACAATCATTAGAAAGTGACAACTATAAATTAGGAGAAATTTAATGATGTGCAGGAAAGGTAACCATAGTAAATCCATTGAAGGCTATCTGATCTACGTTATATTGATTACAGCCTTTCAGTTTGACTTGATGAAGTAGACAGTTATGGAAGTACAATTAATTAGGAAAATGGATTGCTTTTGTGAAATCTCAAAATACTAATTGTAGATTCAATGTTAATATTCTTTCATATCAATATTTTTAATAAATATAATATTTATGAACTATATATTAAAATATTAATAATTGCAGTCACTCAAATGCGAGTTTTTTATTTTGTTAAGGACATACATCTATGCAAACTTAAATTATCAGATGATTGTACATTAAAGCATATAATATTGAAGCTAACATCTTGAAGAACATATTCACTCATGAATTTACAATTGTATATTTTAAAATATTGAGAATTCAGTATAAAAATTAACAGAATAGCCAAAATAATGCTCATTAATTAGCTTCATAATTAAAGTAATACAGTAAATAAATGTTACTTGTAAATATAGTAAAAAACATTTGGGTAAATAATAACTTAAAAAGAATAGAAATTTTTCATTCTAATTTATACAAATTATAAGGGTTTTCTTAATAAAAAACCTATTTGCATTTTGTGATTCAAATAACTTATGATTATTTTAAATTTCCATTACGAATTATTTTAATAAATTGTACGATATATTTTTTAATATTTAAAAATTAAGTTTGCTGCATTATTTCTATGCAAAAACATTTCATTAAATAAATTTTGAAGGTAAGGAGAAAATCATTCTATCCAATATCAATCAAAGAAATGGGCGTATATTAGTTTACTTACTTTTTTAAATAAATTTTCTTCAAAAATTTATTAAATAAACAGAAATCTTCGTTAAGTAAACACAAAAACATCATCTGTACTAGGTGAAATTATTTAGGTGTGAAATTAGTGTGAAATTAAGGTGTGAAATTATTTCATACAATTAATTTAAATACTTTAAAAAAAAATAAAGTAATGTTATCTCAAGCTTCAAGCAAATTTTTTTAAATCATTTTTAGATACTCTTACATTAATTGTAACAAAAATTATTGCAGTGTTGTAACTCTAAGCAAATTTGCTTGCATATCCCATTGCAGGAAAATAAACATATTTCAGGATTTTTTAAAAAATGTAGATAAGCCTACATAAGTCAGGAAGATTTAGGGATCAGTTAAAGTCCATTCTATTGTGATTCAGATATTCCAGAACAATAGTATGATTCTAAGAGAGTGCTGTATTTCCTAAACAACATTAAATTGATTTCAGGATCAAGTTGACTAGTTTTAATACCCTTGCACTCGAATTTTCTTAGTTACAAGGTACATAAGCTCATGAAGACTATTACATGGTTTATGTAATAGTTTTCCTGAGCTTATCCAACTCAGTAGCTTAACCCTACTTCCCGTTACGATCAACAAATTAAAGCATCATTTTCTGCGGGTATGGATTGGAGGGTGACTACATACAACTTCACTGGATTGCTAGAGCTCCATGGACTGGAGACCTTAATCAGTGACCCCCATAATTCTTCTGCTTGTGAGGCATGGATTTGGAGACGACAGTATTAGCTGAGGTGTGGCCTCGTCATCTGATCATGGTTCAAAATTAAGAATCGCTTGGAGATAGATGTGTATTCCAAATCTTCTAACTTTAAGGTATAATCCCATGCACCGCTATGTATACATGTAATTATTTTTTGATCAGATTCTTAATGCACTTACAATTCTTAAGGTTTAAATAAAATTAGGGTTGCATTCATGAAATATTTTCGTGATAAAAATAAGCTTAATAAACGGTTTTAGTTGCACCAGCAAAAATAGATAAAAATTACCTCATGCACAAATCAAATATGGTTGTCAGTATTGCTTCTTCCCAAAGTTTGAACTATTTACGTACACTGGTGTTTAAGATGTCCTAGTTTCTTATTTTGATGCTTGCTTATCAGTAACATTCCTTTAAAATAAATTTTAACGTAAGTTTTGTCTCTTGATTAATCTTGAGAACAATTGAAAGGAAAAATCAAAAGGTTCTTGGGGAAATAAGCATTTTATATAGCAAAAACATAAATACGACTTATATAAGATGGATATAACCTGTACAAAACAACCTCTGCCAAAAACCATTCTTGGCAAACATTTAACTAATTAATTCAGCATAACATATTGCAAATCATAAAACGGTCAAAGTTAGCTTATCTACATTAATTGAATATGATATTCAGAAAACAACATGAAAAACTGCTGACTTGTATTTAAGATAATGATGGATTTGGGCCTCATGTAAGTGGCAAAATCCTTGTTGCCTAACTTCTTTCTCCTCGGTGCTTCAAACATTTGACACATTAACATAACATAACTTAATCTGATTTATGATACTACTCGATGAATAATTTTTAATTTAACTAAAACTGTTGATATGATATGTTTTTCTGCTATTTCTCTGAATCAGACAATATCTCGTATCAGAAAAAACATTCCTCAGATAGCAAGTGGTGGTCCTAGATAGCAAGCGGATGTTCGGAGGACGTCCTTTCGGGACCGTATGGACATGAGAGAACGTTTGATGGTTCTCTTATGTTCAGGAACGAGACGTTTCCAGAACATTTTTGAGAGATCTTTACAAGGACGTCGAAAATATTTCTTGACATTCTGGGGAATACCAAAACACGTCCAACATGTCCGAATATTAACTATAGACGTTCTGGACATCCGTGAGGCGTACATAGGACGATGTTTGTTATCTGGGATGTGACCTTGCAAATGATTAAAATTGCTGAAAAAAATATAGGAACACTCTGTTTGATTTTACGTAGTATTGATATGATCTATAATATGAATAACTGTGTCAACACTAAAAAATGGGATATTTTCCACTTAGCACTTTAAACGAGTCTCACTCCAAGATTCAGCGTAATATAATACAACATAAGTACTTTTCAGATTTCAAACTGGAACACTTCTGAATAAAGTAATGATTTGCTTTCAAATACTGATGAAAAATTCCTTTCTAACGAGAAAAAATAATTTAAATGTTAACTGTTGTAAATATTATATGCTGTAATAAGAGAAAATAATGTTACTCTCATGAAGATTCAGTATAGTAAAGCTATTGTCAGGGTGTATTAACATATTCAAAAAAGGTATTCAAATATTGGGTTGTTCGGAAAGTCATTTCGTTTTTCCCACCTGAATTTTTTGTGTGTGTGAGTGAAAATTTTAAAAATTAAGATTCATACATCTTTCACTGAAATCAGTTGAATTCCCCATATATCTATATCTATCTATATATATATAATCCAAACTATTATAATAATATTTCTCAGACATAATATTTGATTACATAGACATATATTTTGTCAGAAAATAATTTATGTTTACAGTAATATTATATAATACATATGTCACATTTAGGTAGAATTGAATTGTTTACACATTTATGATGTAATTTTTCGAAATATTACTCAGTGAAAGACGAATTTACGATGAATTTATAAAAATTTACAATAAGTTGAAAAATACACTATTAATTGCCTTAAATAGGATTTATTTAGCCGTTAATTGTGTGAGAATTGTTTACATAATTTGTATATAACTTTATGTTTACAAATCTTTCATGTTTAAATATTTAAAAATTTACAATTTAATTTCTGTAACTGAATTTACCTATCTATCTATGTTGTTACTTATGACACTTGGTGATGCTAAGCCCAGCCATCAGGAATTAAGTGAATGAATTTGAATGAGTGTATTCCGTGTTTTTCCGTTCAATCCCAGACGAGCTCACATTCAATCATTTAGCCACTTCTATCTAATCTTCCAATAGTTCCTTAATCTCTTGGTTCTTATCTCCCGATAGTTCCCTATAGAAATTCTTCGGACAAAAGATGCCGTTAGGTAAACATTTTACGTTAGGTTATTTCGCTATATCAAATTTATAATCTCAGACATGCGGCGACAGTTGGCGTCTTGAACTGAGACATCCCTTTTTACATTCCTCGCAAATGAAGTATTCTGACAGAAGAATCACTATTTAGCATAAAATTCGTATTGTTCATCTTCTTTAACTTACAACAAATTCAAATTTTCTTGAGAGTGGCTTGTTTTTGGAAGAGTTATCACTATTTTTGTAATATTTCTTAATTTTTGATAACCAATATATGATTAAGAGTGGAAATTTCTTTTCTTCATCATTGATAAAGTTTCCATTAAAAATGAATAGAAACATATATACATAGCAAAGTTTTTAGTTAATTTAATAAAACTTAAAGTTCTTCAAATTTAAACTTCATTTATTAGTTAAAATGAGCAATTGTAGTTTAAATATATAATAAAATAATGAAGTCTTTTTTCCTATTTTAAGTAGCAATTCAAATGATGTAAATTTAATTTATCACATATATGGTTCCTCTTCAATAACCTTACGTGCTCTACTTATCTAAGAATATTACTTACAATTAAATTAATTGAACTAAAATTAAGAAAGCATAAGGACATATTCGGAAAATAATTATAAAAATAATTATTTTCTATAATGGTTAAATAAGGTGTAAAAAGGGGATAAAATTCACTCACTAATAAATTATTTCTGCGTTTTTTGCTTACTTTTATTTAAAAATATTAAAAATTACTACACAGTTGGGAAAAATTGCATAAATATTTGTATAGTTAACAACATTTTTGTGAAAAAATATCTGTTTGCAATAATAAAAATTATATAGTTACCAATATTTAAACTTCAATTAAACTATCTTTCAAAAGAGTAAAATATTTAGACGGTGATGTATATTTATCAATAAAATTTAAGTTACCTAACAGTTAATATAATTAAAATGCACAAAAATATACAGATGAGGATACACGTACTTTCAGGCAAGATGATACGTGTTATTAGATTTCATGAAAAAAAAATAATTTCACTGAAGACTTAAGACTTTTTTGTGTGTGTGAGTGAAAATTTTATCTTCTCCAACTGTTACAGAGAGATTCTTAAGTTGAAAACTCATGTTTAGTTATAACCAATAACATTAAAATATTTTACTAAATGTAGATTAATAATTAAAAATTCATTATTCATTTAGAAATTGATTAGATTATAAACGAACAATTACATATATAACTTCATAGTCCTAGTAGAAAAAAAATTAGGAACCAAGTGTTAACAGCCTGGAGGAGATGATACTAAACCAACTCTAATTACCAAGTTTTTTCAATAGATTTTTAGATTTATCACTTGGAACAAAAATAAATACCTATTTAAATTACAATCTAAATTTATTTATTCTGTAAGCTTAACCAATGGGTAATATAAAATATTTAAACAAATATTCTACTCATTTATAAAAAAATTACTTGAATTGTTTATCATGTCGAGTTTAGTTTTTGTGTTGTAACTAAAATGTAAATTATTCGGAAATAACTATAGGAAGAGACTGTTTTTAACTAATGGAACGCATTTATCACTCTTATTTTAAGTTTAGAGAGTCTAATGAATGGAATCTGTAAAAATGAAAATAACAAGCTTCATATTTACTTAATCTGTTCGGTTTAAAGAAAAATATAATTTTTTCTACTCATTAAAAAGTTTTTTTAATAAGTACTGATTTCACCATGTATAATAGTCTTTGCTGCATAGGGTTTGTAAGGCTGGAAAATAAAATATCATTTTAAGTTTGATTTTTAAATGCCAAAATATCCACAGGTACTTTTATTTAAAACATCAAAAAAAAAGAAGCAAAATTTTTATTTAATATTCTTTTTGTTAAAAATTTCTTTAAAAGCTATGACAAAGAAATAAAATTAACTATGCATTTATTATTTTTCTAAAAAAAAAAAATACCTGCACAATATAAAACTTCGAAAGTATATTTTTTTTCTTTTTTCGAAAAGGAAAGTAATTAATTAAATATAATTAAACTTTTCAGCTAAGGATTTCATTAATAAATAAATAAATATATTTTTAATTATTTGGTGAAGCAGAAATATCGTAATATTTCAATAGTAATTTTTTTTCAGCATAAAAAGTTTAAATTATACAAAAAAATTGATTCCATTCTTAAAATTATAAATTGTTATAAGTGTTGGTAAAAAATCTAAAATTGTATGAAATCATTATCAAAAAAATAAGGAAGTTCGAAATTCTATAATGTAGATTCAATGTAATTACTTTTCACTGTGTATGTACGATAAAAGCATCGGACAAACTGATTAAGAAAATCATTCCATCATTTTCAAAGCAAATCAAATGTACCAAAAATCAATACAAATGGATTTTATGACAGCAATAGTAATATTAGCTTTTACCATATCAAATCTGCTTTCACGTGCTTTTATCCCACTTCCTTCCTTGGAACGGAATTCGAATATTAATGGAAACCGCTTTTATTAAAAGAATCCATTTAGTCCTGCATTTGTAGTCAGACAAAATTTCTCTTTCATAAATACCGTTATGAAACACATTACTATGCAAAATATAATCTAAATATTTTTTCAAGGAAATCAAACAGCAAAAAATGAAAAATTGTGAAGGAATTATTCCTAAATGATATAATAAATTGATAAAAATCTGATTTTTGAGTGAATATTTGTTTTCTGTATTTATAAATGTTGTCTATTATTGAAATTTAATAGTTAATGCAATATTTATTGTACTACTTTGATTTAAGAATAAAATTTTAATTTTGTTAATTTGTTAGTTTTTATTTAAAATATTAAATTTATTTATTTAATTGTGAAAAAATTACTGACATATTGCACATAAAATTACAAAATACTTGCATTATAATCGGATATAGCTCATAAAACTGAAATGAAATATGGAAGCTTGAACAACATATCGTATTTTGTTAGTGTAGAATTTGTTTTGAATTAATCTAAAAGTTATATTTTTAATCAGGGTATAAAATATTCTAATAGTTGAAACATAATAAAATACAAATATGTATTACTGAAAAGACATGAGAAATAATAGTTTAATGACAAAATCTATGAATAAATACAATAACATAAAACAAATTCTAGAGAAATATAGTTTGATATTTATTACTTATGAATCAATATTTTTCTAACAATAATTTTTCCTTTTTATTCAAATTAATATTTGTTTTATTAGTTAAAAATGTCGTATAAGCGTTTTGAATGAAACATTTCCCAATTAAATAAAACTCAAGAGTGATAAAATTTCTCTGAGATGACAACTAAAACCTATGGGAAATTGTAATTCTTTTATGGTTCATTTCTATGCAAATAGCTTTTTTATGAATTATTCAAAAGAAACGCGACTGTTGTTTCTTTGTTATTAAAAGAGCATTTTAGAAAATCGTTAAATAATGCAAAATGACAGAGAGTAACAATTCTTTGTGAAATAAGAAAGGGTCTCAATTGGGCAACTTTATAAGCACAGTCTATTCAAAATATTTTCCAATATCATTAAATATACACTCAGATGCAGTAAAATGTTACCGCTGGACTTCATAAGTTATCTTTGTGAGTGAGATGAAAAAATTTACAAGAAAACAAAGTGTAAAAAGGAACATTTACAGGAATATTGCACGTAAAAACAGTTTTCAGTTTTGTGTCTGCATAAGTTAAGAATTTAAAATCAATGTAATAAATCTCAAATATGATTTCAAATTTTTCAGGGTAAAAAAAATTTAGAGTGCTTTTGTAATTAAAAATATAAGCTTCAGATCATAAAATTTACATATTACTGTTACGAATGTATAAGTTTATATTTCACTGAATAGCTTTTAAGATTACTTTTTGAATATCTTACATCACTTTTCATACCAATCTTATTTATAGGAAAACATTTTTTATTTTTGTAATCTGTTTTTATTTTAGTTTATTTATTTATAAAAACAAGTTTTATTTGATGCTATATTAGAAAATATATCTCTTCTCTCAAATGTATACTTTGAAAATATTCAGACCTTTCTCATAAGAAAAGACATGTAAATAGAAAATTAAATAAGAAAAAAAGAATTAACATTATTCAGATTAAATTTCAATAATTCAAAATACTCCATAAAAGATACCAGAAATTGAAGTGAAGTAAAATTGAGACTTTGCCTATTCTACCAAAACAAATTATAAGAAACTGATGTTACAACTGAAATAAATTATAAACAAAATATCTCATATTGAAAGGTGGCTATGGCAAAAAAAATAAAGAAATGATTTTACAAAAAGTGAATTGTATTGTCAGATGTATACAGTTAAGAAAAAATCATTAAAACAATAAAACTTTTTCATTGCATTATATGTAAAAGTGAATTTTTATATTTTATTGTTTCGGAAAGTTCTTTCGTTTTGTATAAAAATGAATAACTTTTAGCAAATAAATATTTTATTGAATTGCATATTGCCAATTCTAGTCTATACCTTTCATCATCTTTCTGGAGGTATCATGATTTCATACTTATAAAATGGTTGGTTTTTACTAGCAAAAAAACATATTCAGGTGGAAAAAATAACATGAATTACCGAACAATCCAATACATGTTATTCATTATCTTCTACAACTTTACAAACTACTTATATACGATTTGCATCCTTATTTTGTAAAGTTATACCATCCGATTCCACAACTTTACTAATGATATACAATTAATATAAAAAAAAGCTGAGCATTCTTAAAATGTATAAATAATTTTAAATTTATATGTCCTATTAATATTTTCAAACAAATCCTTGTTATTTGGTCATATATTTTTCGAGTTTTAATTTTCAAGCTTTGTGGAATAATTATCGTAAAATTGCTAGTTCTTTTCAGTTTTATAAATTTAACCTTCAATGAAACCTTCAAAAAAAAACTTTCGTATCACTTTCCACTCTGTCTTTTAAAAAATTAGATAAACTAAATGTGATATCATCAATTAATTATTGTCATATTAGAATGATTTGAAATTCCATATTACTGAAATATACTCTTCCAACAAATCGTTGTCTTTTATCTGTTGTTCACAATTGAATATGGCCTTACGTAAGAACTGTAACTTTTTAAATCTTTAAACCAATTAAAATTCGATTATCCTGAAGAGAAAATTTCGTGACATTTGTTAATAGACAGCACGTTTAAATACCAAATAAACAAACAAAGCTTATCTCAACTATAATATTGAATTACTCATGATCATACAATTAAATTTATTTACCTTTGCTGCCAAATAAGGTGAAATTCCTTTCAACACTTCAAATATTGAAAATAATTTTGAAACAAGAATAAACAATGCCAATGTAATTTTTAACTTCGTAAAAGACAAGTATTCATTCAATCTCTCGCGACAGGTATTTCTGAACTCTCATTGATGTGTAAGTAATTTACTTCCAGTTAATTAAAGTTAGTTTTAAAATGAAATTACTTATGTTGTGTATACAACATTATATTCTTCTCTGGTTTCTTGTCTCTAAACTGGAAAACATAGATGGCGCTGTCATCTTTGAGCCAAAGTCGTACTTCTACTCTCTTGAAGGTGTTCTCTGATCAAAAACAATAGACGCTCTTTCTGACTTCATTCCCCCAGTCCCAGACGGGCGAGCTTGGTTTCACCAAGCATCAAAAGTAGAAACAACAAAATTTTATACGGTTGATTAAGTTGAACAGACAGGTGCACATTAATATATTAAAATATTCAAATACTTATTTTTCTAATTTTAAAAAATGAACTTCATTGATGACTTTGATTTTCTCATATTTTTCTGTTTCTTTGAATGTATTTTCTAATAGAATGGGGATATGATGCTTCGACTAATATTCTTTGAAATGTTTATCTTTTTTTATTTCTCTAAAGAAAAAAACTTGAAATGAATGTTCGTGGTAAATGAACAGTAATTGTTTATGATAAACGAATCTAATGATAAATGAACCTAACAAACAAGTTTTCTTTCTATCATATTTTGTAATTAAAATTTTTCCAAATGTCTCCCAAATTCACTGATTAAAATATCAATCTGCCTACACTTCATTAAAGTATATAAATAAATTTATTATTTATATACTTTACTGAAGTGTTATCGAGTGTATGTTTAAATAAGAAAGTTTATTTAAATATACACTCAACAATCTATATATATATTTTCTTTTATTCATGTATTTAGTTTATTTTTTATTACTTATTTTCCTTCTTACTTTGAATTTTAATAAATAAATATATGAATATATATACACTTCTAAAAACTAACCAACTTAAGACACACAACATTTTAAATTTTAAATAGTGCCCTAAAATTTTACAAATTAATTAAAACCATTGTTTTATAAAATTTTAAGCAATTAATTAAGACAAGAAAACCTAAGATCTTGGATTTCACAATCCGGATTTGATACGTTAACTTATATTTTAAGGTTACTCAAACAAACATACATCTATTCCTTTATGTTTTGCGGTATAAGTCTAAAAATAATTTTAGTTTCCAAGGAAACCAGATTTTCATAAAATTCATAGGAGATAAAAGTTCATTCAAAAAAGTAAAGATTAACAATATTTACTATATATATATATATATATATATATATATATATATATATATATATATATAATATAATATAATATTTTATCAAACTGATGCCTAAACAATAAATTTGAGGTATCTGAACTACATATTTCATAAAACTTATAAATATATCGATTATTCTTCAACTTAACTATATCCAAGTAGTTGAGAGGAAAATAAAATGATACACTATTTGTAGCGGAAGTCTCTGCTTTTAGGAATACTTTCTTAAACATAAGGCTGACCCTCTTCGTAGTTCACTGCGATATAAACACAGTCACGTATCTGGTTAACGGTGTTAGCAGTACTCAATAAAAAAAACTCTTTTAAAGCATTCTCATTTGTAATATGCTCCCAAACTCCGCCTTTGATCCAGGTTTCTGCTTTTCTTTCTTAGTGTTAGATATAGGATTATTACCTACTGAAAAATGGTCATTCATTCATTATTAATCATCTTTTTCCTTTAATTCCTCCAATATTATAAACATCACTCGTCTTTTGCCATAATTAACTATTTATTTTCATTCTACCTTAGCCAATCAAAAACAAGTAAACTATGTCTTTTGCAATGAACTTCCATTATCATCAAAACAATTTTCTTGTTTTCGTTCTTACCCATTTTATGTATGCGATTATTTTTCCTGGTGTGCTGTCATTCATTCAGTTTCTAAATTCCCATTCTTCTTCATTTGAACAAATTTCTCATCCCAAACTTTTAAGTGGCTTTTAAACTTTCAGAATATGACAAAGTTTGTCTATTAAGCTAAGAACAACAATCTCTTATGTTAAAGTTTCCATTGTAACTGAAAAAAACAAAAAAACCAAAGCAATATTTAAATGAAAGTTAATAATTTTGATTTACATATTGCTTTTGCTTTCTTCATGTAGATTTTTTGTGAAAACAATCAATTATTCACTAAAATATACTACATTTTATTTTCATATATTTCTATTTAAACCAACCTCATTTTACATCTCTTTTCTTCTAAAACTAAAAAAGTACTGTAAGCTGAAATATTTATGCAAGTCTCAAGAAATGCTATGTTATTTACAACATAACACATATATACAGATGTATGTTTGTACATACATTATACACATACACACATCTATCTATCTATCTATCTATCTATCTATCTATCTATCTATCTATATATATATATATATATATATATATATATATATATATATATATATTGATAATATTGAAATTTACGGAAGTGAGCAATTCTATCTTGGAAAGGAAACAACACCAGAAGATAAGCTAACCATGAAGTTCAAGAGCAGCTTCTGCTTCCTATCAAAACAACACTTTCGGCACAAAAAATACAAAGAAAATAGTGCGTACGATAAGCAATGACTTTTACAAAATTTTCTACAATGTTACATCTTCAGTGCTTTCAAATAATCTATATTGTTTTTGCACTAGCATGCTCTCTATATCTAGCACTGAGTTTGACTCTATCAGTTAGATATAAGCAGCCGGCTGGGAGCCTCGTAATTTAGAAACATGTATCAAACAGAAGACTCCCCTTACTTGGCCTTCCACCCCTAGAGGATCATTCCATATGGAGGACATTGTAACCATGACCTATTTAACACGCCTCAGCAGTCTTTAGTGAACATGACGGATCTTCGGTTAAGCTGCGATTCAAACTCACTTCCTTCTGTTAATGTGGAAGGTGCTCTATCCAACCAGACCACCTTAGTAGCAAATATTTTGTGTTACCCTCCGTGCTTTAGAAAGAAAAAGCTTTTTTTTTTTTTTTTTTTTTTTTTTTTTTTTGTTAATAAAAAGTATGAACTACTTTTGTTCAGCTGTAAAACGAAATATATGCATATGAAAGGACCTGGATACAATGTTCGGTGAGTGCAAAACAATTGGAGTCTTGCTTATATGTTTTAGCAGATCACTTAAGAACCTTAATGCTTATGAGTGACTAACAGAGAAACATCTGCTGTTGTGGAACATAAATTAGAAAAGAGAAGAAATAATCTGCATAACAATTACTAGCACTACTCAATCCAGTAGGACATATTAAACCTAGGTACTATGATTTAAAAAATTGGTCCTAATACCAAAAAGATATATGAATATGGCACATTACTATAAAAGGAGATATTTGCCGTGATCCTAATAAAAATTTACGGTTAGTAATTCTATTTCGAAAATTAAACAATATGTATGATTTAATGTGGCATGAAATATTTTTTGGCTGAGATAAAAACCTTTTCAAGGGATTTCAATCCAATGTTACAGTCATGAAAGTTTTTTTTGAAGAACACTGAAAAATAATAATTTTTTGCAATAAATATTGCACAATATCAGACAGACTACACAATTCGATCGTGAATGTTTTTCTGTTAGATCTAATTCATCATAGAGCGCTTTATTTCATGTTGTTGTATGTTTCAAAAGCATGGCATGCGTTACCAACAGACAGCATTTCGGTAAGTTAACTTGTGCTTGAAAGAAATTGGTAACCGAGGTGGTCGTAGCAAATATCCATGAGTATCCTCAAAGCAAAAGTGGATTCTTCTAAGTGTGACCTCACAAAAAGTTATGAATTGCAAATTTTGCCATAAACGAGTATTCATCAGTGCCGATCAAAAGCGTCATTGGCGTTGCTGCAGGGTGATGTTTTGATAAATTAAGATTAGTACAACGTCCTAATGAAGCAGTTGATGGTTCAGCCAACATTCTTTGCAAATTTTATTGGTAGGAATGAAGCACTATTTAATTATATAAAACAATAGCCTACAATAGGCATACAACATATTTGAGACTTTCAGAACATTTTCTACATTGTCTATCAACTCAGCATGACAAATGGTAATTTTTTAGTGTTTAGCGTCCACTTCTCATTATTGATCAGGGTATTATTACTGAGTACTTGTAATAATACCCTGATCAATAATTCAATGACCAGAGTATTATTACAAGTACTCAGTAATAATACCCTGATTGTACTTTTATTTTACATAAGTATGTTGAGATGCGCAGAAAATTTAAAACCATTCTAGGTCCATTTAATTAATCTGTTATGTAGCCTGCTGTTATGTCTTTTTTGAAATGTTTACTTCCAACAAGCTATAGTACAGCTACATCCTTCAAAAAATGGCAAATTTTATCCTTCTGAAATATTTGAATACAGTTTCATCGATTATGATGACTGTGCTCTTGTCTCCTTTAAATCTACTATTGGAATATTTCTTAATAAATTTAATTGAACCACGGGTGTATCAAATGCTTTCAATAATGTTGCCAGATTTTAAAGCAGCGTAATGGATGTTTTTCAGTAGCTTCAATGAAATGAGAACTATACGTAATGTATATTTTGAATTGATTTTGATAGAAGATTTATCATGCCTGATAGAAATGTTGATGAACAGTGTCAGAAATTAAAAGATTTTGCGTTCCATATGTATAATGAATAAAGAAAGAAACAACATCTGAATAACTGAGTTAAAAACTTTATTCAGTATAGTATTAGTTAGAGTAAAAATACCTTTCTGTTCTAAGCAATGAATAATGCCATTACACAATATAAAATATCTTATTTTTATGAC